>JAMQGT020002889.1:0-67502 GCA_024447675.2 Pterophyllum scalare | reverse complement strand
ATTAGTAAATGATGAATGATAGCGCTTTTCTACCCTACTCGAGCACTCAAAGTGCTTTATACAACATGCCTCATTCACCCACTCACACCCATTCATACAAGCACTATTTTATAGGCCTGGGTGCTTTCTATCACACACATTCACACACCGATGAATGCATCGGAGAGCAACTTGGGGTTCAGTATCTTGTCCAAAGGATACTTTGGCATTCAGACTGGAGCATTCAGGGATTGAATCCCCAACCTTCCTATTAGTAGGTGACCTGTTCTACCTTCTGATCTATTGTTATTGTGGCCATTCTCTGATGGGGAGTGTTTGGTGGCTGAAATGGGACAAACTGCTGTATGTGTATTTATTTACAGCTGAATCCTGATTTCCCCTTGATCTCATGCAGGCTGGTCAGCGACAACCAAAGGGCTGGATGTGGTCCAGGGTCTGATATAGTGCATTTAAAAACAACAGGAGTTGACCCAAACCGCATTATGGAAAGTAAATGTGACATCCCATTCAGGAGATGGAGCAGGTCACCCATTAATCCTGGTCCCTTTAGATGTGCACAGCTAAGGTCTGAAGTGTGATTCCTAGCTCCTACAGTAAGAACCCACATGTTCTGTGGGTTTGACATGTTCTGGAAATTTTCTTGAAAAGGGTTTTAATTAAAACGATTTTTGAAATTCTGAATAGATTTTCCTTGAAGGAGAAATTGGTATGTGCTCTAAAGAGGTGTGCACACAGGAACCATTGCTGAAGGTTGGTGACCATTGGATGTTACACACTAATAAACTGTAATAAACTTGTGAACTTTTACAACCCAGTCCTACCTGCTCTCCAAACGTCATGACATTTTACCTGTTGCCTTTGTCTGTTTCCCACCTTTGAAACTGTCTGTCTCTGTCTTATGAAGATTACTTAGTGCAAGCAAGTATGTCCTATTTCATACCATAACTTGCTTTCATTTGTTTCTTTCTTAGTTTTATTTCTTTTATTGTATTATATTGCCAGCTTTAGGAACCATTAATTAATCTTCACTTTGGCCAGCTGGGATAGGCTCCTCCCACTTGAGTGATGGATTGATGAAGTTTTCACTCACAGGAAGCCTTACTAAACAAGAGGAAAAGAGGTACCCTGGCTCTTTGCTCCACTCTCTTTTAATGACCTTAGTTACGCTGCTATAGGCCTAGGCTGCTGGTGATGTGTGTGTGTGTGTGGGGGGGGTGTCATAATGCACTGTTTCTTTTCATTCACCTTATTTACTTGTTTATACTTCACTCTGTATTTAATCATTATTATTAATCTCTGCCTCTCTTCCACAGCATGTGTGTTGTCCTGTCTCTCTCCACCCCCAACCGGTCCAGCAGATGACTGCCCCTCCCTGAGCCTGGTTTGCTGAGGTTTCTTCCTGTTAAAAGGGAGTTTTTCCTTCCCACCGTCGCCAAGTGCTTGCTCATAGGGGGTCGTTTTGACTGTTGGGTTTTCTCTGTGTTATTGTAGGGTCTTTACCCACAATACAAAGCGCCTCTGAGGCGACTGTTTGTTGTGATTTGGCGCTATATAAATAAAATTGAATTGAAATTGAATTGAATTGAATGATATTTTTCTTGTTTATATGAACTGCATGAAAGAAAACAGTAAGTACTGTAGCAGACATCCACCTTCACATTGTTTAGGAACTTAGTGTACAGTAACCACCGTCAGATTCTCCTGATTCTTCTTCACACCCTCTCTTGACTCATGATGATTTCCATTGATTGGAGAACGAAGTGGGATAATTTTTGTGTTAGGTCTGTGAAGGACTGGCAACCTTTACCCCGCCTATTGCCCTATATCAGCTTGGATCCGCTCCAGCTCTCTGCGACCCTACGCTGGATAAGTAGGTAAGAAAATATACGGGTGGAGATTATCTGGCCCACTTTCACTAGTTTCACCCGCGTCTGTGTGTGTGCACCTGTAATCCAGCAATCACCTTTTCAGTCTGTTTGTTCACCCACCTGCTCATCTGTTTTTTTCCCTCTTGTTCCTTCTAATGCCCGCTGTAAGATTTCTTCTTCTGTTTTTTTCTATGTGTTTTTTCTGGACTATTTAGGTTTCACCAACTTCAGATTAAAGCTTGTTTTGAGTTTTTTTTATGTACCCACCTAATGTGCCCTGCATTTAGGTAATTTTTTTGATATATCACAACAGTTAGTTTCTATGTTCTTTGTCTTTGTAATAGTCTCTTCTTTTCCATTTTATTAGGCTGAGTAAGTGAGTTAATGTCTTCCTTAATTGCTGTATTTTTGACTAAGGTACTGTTTGTCTGACCTCTTTTAAAGGCCTGGTACTTTGTATTTTTTGGCACAGTCTGGGGGGTAAAATAAAAAACATTTTTGAACAGTAAATCCTAACCCTGTACCCGAACCGTAAAGTTAAAAAATACTACACTCCCACACCAATCCTTCCAAAATAAATGCTGTTAACAAGTCCTGTGAAACATCAAAAATATAATCAGCATTATCTGTATTCCTAAGGGTGCATTTTTAGATTGGGCATGAATAGCATAATGTAAACCATAACACTCTGTAGTAGTGTTAACATCTTTAAGCATTTTACACTTGCAAACAGGTTAAACTGCAGGTTTAAACATAAAACATAGAGATTTTGAGTGCTACCGGCAGATGATGTGCATCTCATCTCTGTTTGCAAGGGGCTGCAGGCCACTGAATAATTGAAACTGTGAATGTACAGCCACAAAGTGTAGCACTGGGCTGGCTGTGATAGAGCCTGGCCGAACAAACCGAGAACAGCAGGAGCGTTTTAGCAGCCTGGCTGCCGCTCTGTGATGCCACCTCTAGTCTGGCAGGGACAGATCGCTGTGTAACGAGCCTCATTATAACACAACTCCTTCGCCACATCAAAGGGTTCCCTTTTTATACCAGGAGTGGGATCACAATCCTTGGGATATTTCAGCACCTACTCCATCCCCAAACCTTCACATCTCCCTCTCTGGGAGCAGGAGGAGGCAAAGTCAAAGTTTTGGGTCATTTTTAGATCTCTGCTGCTGAGTAGCAGAGGCGGTACTGATTAATACTGAATTATGATAATGATCTGCAGGATTGGGAAAGGGCAGATGAGGTTTCTTATTATCTCCCCCGCTCAGGTGATGATGGATCCAGGCTCTGCTGCTCTCTGACATTGGAAAGGGACAGGGACCGACTTTTTCATTTTGTCAAGTCAGCAGGCCCCAAACCAGGATGATGCTTTTTTCTGGGCCAATGCCATAGTCCATTTTTTGGTCAGGGTATTCATGCTGGATTGGAAATATCTCAGAGAGGAGACTGTGACCTCGTTTCCACCTGATCTCCCACAAACACACACATATACGCACCTCTCTGTCCTGCATTACTCTAATTGGAGCTCAAGGTATACAGACATTGCCAGATCCCACTTTGCCCTCTCTCTGTCTGTGTCTTTCCATGTCAAAGTCACATTTCACTCTCTCTGTCACATCTCCTTCTCTCGTTGTCTGGCAGAGGCCTAACTACTAGTTTTAGCTACTGTTTTGCTTTGGTTACTTTTGAGGATTTTGAGAGCTTCAGCAGATGTTTTCTTACAAATGGAAATACTGACTTATGAGTTTAAAAAGTGTTAGGCACAGTTATTCCCCAGTTATCAATTGTTAACCAGATGGATCGGTGTACATCATTTATTTCTACATTATTCTGTATGTTACCTTAATCGCTGATTAGTGAAATTCTCAGGCCATCTCTCCAGCATACACAATCAATACAAAGTTTTCTGCATCTGCAATTTCATGCACTAACCCCCCCCCCACCCCATACATGTACAGTACAAAAACAACAGCGATGAATAATTGCCATTTATGATAACTAGTGGCCCTTCCACCACCTACAGCAGGACTGGTACAGGTAAGGAGCAATGCGTGTTGGGTCACAATCAAAGGCAGAGGCCTTGGTGGTTCAATCCCCAACTGCTGAAACTAGCTTTTGGGACATGGGACGTCACTTCTCTGATGGGGAAGGAGCTTGAGCTAGTGCATGAGGCTGAGAGATGCCGGTTAGGTAAAGTCAAGCTCACCTGAACTCACAGCTGTTCCAATGAGAGGCGGTGGCCTGGGGTGGGTATACTTGCGTCCGCCCAGTTTCCTGCCTGCACATTGGGGTTTCCCCGGTGGATGGTGATGCATTCACTTTGGAAAAACCTTAAACCTTAAATTGAAAGTTTTTTGTTCGGGCTTCCACGTCGAGCATGATCAGTGGAAGGTTTAACTGTAAGTATTGAACTTATGAGTTTTATCCAGATTTGTCCGCTTGAGAGTTATTTCAGATACACTTTTCAGTTTCAAGGATTCTATGAGCTGAATCTACACAGACCACACAATCACTTGCACAATAGCCTTAAAGTCTACTTAGAGTGGCTTCAACAGCAAGGCGATACATACTGAGACTACCATGTGTAAGTGCGCAATATCAGAGATGAAATTTACATGTTTGCAGTCATTTGCCCGCTTCTGATCAACACAGACACCTTATGACTTATTTATTTATTTTTAAACATAACTCAAGGTTTGTATTAAACGTAGGGGTGGGGCCTCTTTGATTGACAGGGATGCCAAATCCAGTCACTATTTCCCAGGCTTCACCTCCATGTTTGTGGTGTTGCTACGTTCCAGAACATTTTTAATGGAATTGTCTGACAAATAATAATAGTTGGTCCCACCTGTCCAAGATTCTTTGTGCTCTAGGTGTGGTGAGTGGTTACTCTGTTACTTGGCTCTGATGTCAGGTATCAGTGTTTTTGCTATGACCCATCCAGCTTGCTGACTAAGCTTGGTAGAATTAGTTGATAACTTGGCCCTCTCACTCATATATCATCATTCATGGCTGCAGAAAAATCAACATGGCAATGTCCATAATATTGAAATGGACGCTTCAAAAGTCTATTATTATTAAAGGTTTGATCCGTTGAGTGTGTGGTGTCCAGTAAGCAGGGAACCACAAATCTCTATTGTGCATTAAACCTGATGGAAAAATATGAATGCTTGCAGCATCACCGTCACTTTGTTCAAAAATAATTTGGTTGTGTAATCCACCAAGTTTATATCAAAGTCTCTTTTTATTTTTCATCGTGACTCCAGATTTTTACAGGAAAAGATGAAAGAGCCTTCAGCGGAGAGGGGAAAACTCCTCTGTGATGACGCCATAAAAATGTGATGTGTGTATAAGATTTGAAGAACTGGAAATGTTTAAGTGACTGAACTAGATATCAAATACAAGTAATGGCTAAAACTACCAAAACAATGTGCACTTTTTTTAATGATCAAGAAGAGCCTCGTCCCCTGTCTCTCTCTTTCTGTGCATTGAACTCTTTCCAGATCAAAGTAGTTTCTGTAGTCATTCTAGTGCTATTTAATGAACATATTTCCAGTCCACCCCCATGCTTATTCAGAGCCGCCCACATCAAAGAACTTAGGAAGAACCTTGACTGTTGCTGTGATGAAGACGCGGCCTACCGCTCCGTTATTCCTGCTCTGCCTCGGGCATCGGTTACAGAGCCTGGAAGTTCCTTCTGCTGAATGTCCTCCCTCTCAACAGAAGAGAGGGCTGCGATAAGCATGCTGTGTGAAGATTTTCAGTGGCTCAGCAAACAAAGTAAAAATAAGAGGTCACATTGTAAACTTGGACTGTTGTTGTGTTTGCTTCATGTCCCTGCGTGGCAGCAGGGACAAGGACGTGCAAACCACGCATAGATGTAAAACTGATGTCAAATATGTAAACACCTATTCAAATTGATTTTACTGTTCTGATGCTTTATTCCCAGAACTCCCAGACTTCCAAAGGCTTTCAACCTGTGACATTTATATTTTTGTACTCCAAATACTTTTTTTTTTTACAGAGCACAGGAACAGCTGCACACATTTAACTGGAACTGGAGAGGAACCGAATAGTTTGCATGAAAGGTGAGGTCGATGAAAAAAGCGAGCAAAGATGTTTCAGGTAGAGTAATGTAACGTACCCCCACGACAAGTAAATGTCCTTCCTGTGTCGCGTTGGTGTGTTTTGTTCGCCTGCTCTCCCCAGATGTTTCCACCTCCCTCATTATCCCTCTTTGTTTATATTGCCCGTGTTTTCTCTTGTTGCTTGTTGCGTCCTCATCAGTGTTGCTGTCTATGTAGTCTTTCCTGCTGTGTGCGTGTGTTTTTGTGTAGCTGGCTCCCAACCAGCCTTGTATATCGTGTGTTTCGCACAAAAAAAGCCGAAGTATAAGTTTAGCTTAAGCCTCCGAGTCCTGCACTGGGGTCCTCTCTGCCTTGCCTACCACAGCAGTTTGTGACAAATCTAACCTGCTTAGAACAAAGATTGCTTAATACTTTGGTGATTCTGTTCACTGTGTAGACCTTTTGGTTATTTTCTACTTGGGTGAAGCATCTGGTCAATAGATGGGGCTGTGTGCATGAGGTGGCTAACGTGATTAGCAGAGTAAGATGCTTTGGGTCATATGTCAGTGCAATGCAAGGCAGATGGGCACAGATGCTGAACTGACGTGTCATATTTTACTGTTCACAGGAATAAAGGAAAATTGGATATGCTACCCAAAGGATCGACCACCGCGCCATCCTTAAAAGCGTAGCAGTATCAGAAGAGAAAGAAAGGTCATGGCACCTGTGACAGTCCTGGATTTATATATTCTACACCCGTGTGAACAAAAGCTGAAAAACTGAAAATGTTCCCAACAGCCAGGCGCGTAGCACGAGGCGAACGCCGGGGGGGTGGAGCACCTATGGGCTGAGGCGGACTCCTGACTGACCACTGACCTCGCTAACAGACTCTTTCCCCACCTCTTTTACACTTTAACGCTTTCAGAGCGAATTGTGTTGTCCACCTTCCAGGTCCGTGACAATACCCTACAACTGCACTTACGTACTTGAGTAAATATACTTAATACACGATCCCATGAGTTAGGGAAGCTATCTGCTTTCCTTCCTTTCATGTGGGACACAGTAGGAGACGCTTTGTGTCGACTACATTCTCGCTTCTGGAAATACTCAGCTTAGCTTAGGCTACGCTAACTGTGAGTTTGCTTGACTGCTGGCAGACTGGAGAAACTGAACATCGCACATATTTTGTACTAGGAAGCCGAGGGTATAAAGACTGTTTAATGTCAGAGCTGAGAAATGCACCTGACTCAGGTCTGGAAAAGTTCAGGGTTGTAATACATGTGTGAAAATGACTTACCTTTACATTCCACCACTGTGAAACAGCGCTACAAACTCTGCTTTCCGCATACTTGAAATCCTTTCTATGATTAATCCTTTACTTTTTCTTGGGACTTCTGTTGATGCAGTCACATTGATTGCCTCGGAGCCAAAACGACAACAATGGTGCTTCCAAACTTACCTTTGTAGGAACAATCCGTACCATACTGAGTTTTGTTTTGTTCCAATTTAATACTCATATAATGAGTTCATATCTTCTTCACTAGGATTAGTACATTTAACACATAGTGTGCTGGCTTCTGTCCTGCTTTGTGATTTTGCTGTGGACATGACGGCTGTCAGAATTGTCATCGGCAGAGCTCAGGACTTTAAGTGAGGAGGTGGTGGGAAACTCACACGTTCCTGAGGAATCTGTCATGCTTAGCGCCGATTTCAGAAATAGCAGTAATATACCGTCTGACTAAAATGCCAGAGGGGCAGATGGCATTTCTCATGAATCACCTTTCCAACATGTTGCCACCAGATGGTCCAGGAGCACTGAAATAACCTCAAAGGAAATGATAAAATGACCCATTATAATTCTTATGAATTACCAAGTATTACATTTTCATATCTCTCTGTTTTTCATTCATTGAACATCTTCCTGGCATCTAGCACGGCAATAAATGTGAATTAAAAACAATGGTCAAAGCCTGAGTTGGACTAAGTACAACACCTCCTAACACCTTAGGTTCCCTCTAGGTCACTGAGATACAGGGGGACGGTCGAGCTTTTTCAGCCCTAGCCCCTAAACTGTGGAACGAGGTTCCCCCTCATGTTAGGTCAGCCTCCACTTTGCACGTTTTTGAAGTACACCTTAAAACTCTTTTGTATTCTGTGGTTTTCAAGCTGGAGTGAGAGCTATTTAGATATTTTTGTGATTTCTTAGGTATATTTATTGATGTGTTTGCATGCGCGTGTGTGCGTATGGTATATTTATTGTGTTATCCTTTGTGCAGCACTTTAATCAACCTTGTTTTGAATGTGCTTTTATAAATAATTTGGATTTGGAAGAGACTTTCATTGTCATGCAACAGCAGTGTACAAATTAATGAAATTTTCTTCCATGAGTTATGGATTCTATCTGTATGGATAAAGTATTAATATGCAGTATGCATAGACATAGACATTATAGACATAGACATTATAAAATACCTTATAAAAGACATTATTTTTAAAAAAAAATCATGCAAGTGAGTGGACCATAACTGTGATAAATGTAAGAATGTAACATTTTGTAAGAAGATAGTGCAAAACCAGTCATATGTAATCACTCTTTCCATTGTTGTTTGTAGTCTATTGGACAGAGTTATTGCTTGTACAGGTAAGATTGGGGGAAGGCGGGGTGTCAGGGAAATTCAGAGACTGGGGATTGTGTGTAAAGGGAGTTCAGCAGTCTGATTGCATGGGGGATGAAGAACCTGGTTGTTCTCCACCGGATGCTGCGAAACCTCGTATGGGATCCCATGTGGCTGAATAGTCCGTGCAAGGGGTGGGTTGGGTTGATCCTCTGCACTCTGATTACAGTGTTTTGTGGCACTGTCTCGACAGGGGGGAAGAGAAGTCTGACCTCACTACTTTCTAGAGAACTTTCCAGTCTGAGACTTTGCAGCCAGCAGATCAGATGGAGATGTAGTTGGTCAGCACACTCTCAAAGGTTTCTCTGTAGAATGATGTGAGAATGAGGGAGGGGTAGATGTACTCTTCCCAGCCTGCGCAGGAAATGCAAGCGCTGTTGACCCTCTTTCACCTGAGCTGCTGTGCCAGTGAGGAAATCCAGTTACATAAGGGGGTGCTGAAGAGCAATTGCCTCTTCACTACCATGTGAAAAAGCTTTCTCCAAAGGCAGAGAGGTTATTACTAAAAAGAGAAACGGACTGAGTCCACAGTGGAAAAAATATTTTTTCTTAATAATCACCCCAGTATTCATCAGCACATACACTGTCCCCTCTTTAGAGAACACTGCTACAATTTTAACATAAACATCTCAGGTCCTATTGGAGATATTGAAATCATACAGACAAGTTTTATGATATTGATAGACCTCTGTTACTACCCCACACATTAATCAAAAACAGATTAGATTAATGAATGAATCACACAGAATTAAATTAATGGAGACACCACACATAACTGAGGAAAACTGTGGGTTTAAATATCAGCATGAGGTGATTATGGAGAGAGGACACAGCAGAGAAACACAAGACACAGGTGAACAGAACCAAAATAATGAGACGAGGGAAGCAAAACTAAACACAAGGCACATGAGACAAGAGACTAGCAAAATAAAACAGGAAGTAACTAAACACCAACCATAAAGATGGAGACCTGACAACAAGACATAGGGGAGGCAGGATAACTGAAACTCAAGGACTAAAATACATGTGACCTACCAAGAAACTAGAAACTCCTGCACATTATCCGAAACATAATTACAATATATAAAATCATAAATAAGAAAAATCTTGAACTAAAAACTAGGAACCACAAACTCAAATCATTGGGGCAAAGACCCAGGATCATGACCTATGTTTCTTACTGCCATTGTTTGCATTGACAACATATTGATTTATAGGAATTTATGTACAGGGATTCTAAATTTCATGTTACTTTGGACCTCTGACCTCATCTTTAAGGGGAAACGAGGTCAAACTTGCATTAGGTTAGACTTTCAAAAAATGCCTTTTATCTTTAAAACTGTTTAAAATTCTGCTGCCTTTGTGTGCATTGGCAACATTTAGGAAATTATGCTGTTTTAAAGTGATTCTGACGATATAGTTTGCATCCAAATATCATGCTACATCTGGCCTCTGATCTCACTTTTATATTTCCCATCTGCATTCTTTTCAAGTTGACTCCAAAATACGTCACATCTTTAAGTATTGTCAAGAGAAAGAGAATGAATTCACAGAAATATATATTTAAAAAAAATCAACATAAAACAAAAAATAATTAGACCCCAAATTATCTCAAGTACATTAAAATGGATTTCAACAGGGCAAATAACAAAATCCTGCACTTTGCACTTGTTTTTGCTGCACTACAAACTTCTTAAAAAGTACAAAGAAAACAAAATGAAAATATAAAAAAAACAATATTATTGGCCTAAAAGCAAACACTGTCCAGAGAGTGAGCTGCCTTTGCAGAGGTTTGCACTCTGTGTACTTCTTCTTATATATATTTTTCTTTTTGATTCACTAACTGATTGCCTTAAGCAAGATAAAATCATATGTGTTTATATAATGCTCAGTTAAGTTCAAAATAAATGTGAGAAGTGGCAAGTCAGAAATTTAAAAGATTTTGTTTCATAGTGCAAGCAGATTTTAAATACTACCTATGGCCCTGGATATGTAAACAGAGCCGTGTTTAATGTTGCATGTAGCATTGTATAGAATTTTAATATTAATGAACTTCTTCAGCCTGGTACACGCTGTCCTCAGTGTCAGCAAACACTGGCGGGCCAGAAGCCTGCTGTGGGAAATACACAGATGTGCCAAGACCTTGCATCCGTGCGTTGTTACATTTTTCAAAATGTGCGGCGAAGCTTCGGTAGGAAGTTAGTGCAACAACCCAGTCGGGCCCTGTATACTGTAAATCTTCCTTGAGGCCCTCAAGGAAATGCGTAATGTATTATCATGGATCGTGTTATGGTCCAGATGCTGGTATGTGTGGCTTTATATTTCAATGAAGCACAAAAAGGGGTTGTGGATATTCAGCTTAAAGGTTATGGTGAATGCCTGGCTGTATACTGTAAAACTGCTGTAGGCAAACAATTAATCTCCTTCAGAAAAGCTGAGCGGGCTGATTAAAGGAGGTGCGGGTGGCCCGTAGTAGGAGGTATTGGGGTAGAGCTCTCATTTCCTGAGAGCCATCAGGTCAGTTCAATATCCCTCGCCACTTCAAGGCCACTGCAGCGACGCTGCCTTAAACCCGCCAAGCTCTCCTACATGCACTCTTTGCGCCTAACGACATTGTAATAAAGGTTTATTGCGGAGGACAAAGCGGCGCCGCACAGAAAGAATATATTTCCTTTGCTTTGTGTTGGATTTGGTTACATTTAATTTTTTTCTGTCGGAAATTGATCAGGAAGCATTCGGTGACAAGTTTCTTTTAATTTCAGTCGGAACTTCTTAATGTTTGGATTATTCCTCCCACTTCACATCTCAGAGGAACAGCATAATCAAGCGAGGAGCTGCACCCAGGACACGAGAAACTGCTCTGCGCACCTAAGCAGCAGTGAAATCTCATTTTGAACCTTGAAAGTTGACACTAGTTGGATGCAAATTAGTAACAGACAGTAACTCAGATTTTAGGCCCTCTCAGCTCTGTTTGCCAGTAAGAACAGAAAGAAGGACTTGTGTTCTAACTTGTTTAATGTTATCTGAATGGCAGTTATAATGCGAACCCTTCAAATTCTCTTAACACTCCTTTATTGCCTCCTGTAGTGTAGGATACACTTATGAAATGAAAGGAGCCATTTCTCCATCAACGATTCATGAAAAGAAATGATCAAAATGACTGAGAGGGGGACACAGATCATCACATAAATTACTGCTGACATTTCCATTTTATGCCATAACTTGCTGATATTGGGCCTTCAACAGTCGGTTAAACCCACAGCCAAACTGTGAACGTTATGTTGCTCAAGTAATATTTGCTCAGTATGAAATTGTCGTCGTGAGTGAAGAACTTTGTAATGTGGGTTTTGAAATGTGCACTATAAATGAAGATAATTAGCTACGTTAAAAGGATCTCAGGGTTGTAGATTAATGCAGTTTTATTTTGGAGTAACCACATTTTTCAGCATTAAAAGCTTGTTGAGTTGCATTGTGGCATTTCATATGCTGGGTTCCTTCGAGCCATTAGTTTAAGGGCCGTAACACACGTGTATGGTTAAAGAAAAGCACATCCTAAAAAAATCTTGAGGAAGTCTTTTAATCACTGTAGCAAAACTGTGCTATGACCTGAAAACACATACGCGAATCCATTCAGTCTGCTTTGGTGTCCAGAATAGTGCTGAAATATACACTCACTGACCACTTTGTTGGGTACACTTGTTAACTGCTCATTAACACAAATATCTAATCAACCAATCACATGGGAGTAACACAGTGTATTTAGGCATGTAGACGTGGTCAAGATGACGTGCTGAAACTGAGCTTCAGAATGGGGGAGAAAGGTGATTTAAGTGACTCTGAATGTGGCATAATTGTTGGTGCCAGACAAGGTGAAAGTGCTGATCTCCTGGGATTCTGCTACATAACCATCTCTTGAGTTTACAGGAAATGGTCAGAAAAATAGAAAATATCCAGTGACTGGCAGTTTTCTGGGTGAAAATGCCTTGTTGATGTCAGAGGTCAAAGGTGAACAGCCATATTGCTGATAGAAGGTGGCATTAACTCAAAGCAGCACAAGAGCACAGTGGGTGCCACTCCTGTCAACTAAGAACAGGAAGCTGAAGCTACTATTTGCTTACCAAAACTGGACAATAGAAGATCGGAAAAATGGAAGATTTACCTCATCGATGTTCAGCGCACAAATCTGCAGCATCTGTGTGATGTTGTCATGTCAATATGGAACAAAAACTACAAGGAATGTTTTCAACACCTCCAGCACCCCTAAGTCTGATGCCATGGTCCTCAGTTGGAAATGGGTGGAGTGCCCACTCCTGCTCAGGGACGAGTTGCAGCCCCAGGTGGAGGAGTTTAAGTATCTCAGGGTCTTGTTCATGAGTGACAGAAAAGGGGAATGGGAGATTGACCGATGGATCGGGGCTGCATCTGCAGCGATGCGGACACTGCACCGGTCTGTCGTGGTGAAGAGGGAGCTGAGCGTGGCTGTGGAGTTACTGGTTGATACCTACCCTGACCTATGGTCATGAGCTTTGGGTAGCTCATGACCCAAAAGACGACTGGCTTACTTGTGGTTCCTAGGATACTTAAGAGTAGAATGGGAGGCAGAGCCTTCAGCTTTCAGGCCCATCTTCTGTGGAACCAGATCCCAGTTTGGCTTCGGGGGACAGACAACCTCTCTATTTTTAAGATTAGGCTTAAAACTTTCCTTTATGATAAAGCTTATAGTTAGACCTGGATCAGGTGACCTCCCTTAGTTATGCTGCAATAGGCGTAGGCTGCTGAGGGGGGGGGGTTACCATGATGATGTTTCTTTTCATTCACCTCCTTTTACCCTGTTTATACCCCACTCTGCATTTAATTATTAGTTATTATTAATCTCTGGCTCTCTCCCCTCAGCCCCAACCGGTCATGACAGATGACTGCCCCTCCCTGAGCCTGGTGAGGTTTCTTCCTGTTAAAAGGGAGTTTTTCCTTCCCACTTTCCCCAAGTGCGTAATCATAGGGAGTCATTTGACTGTTGGGTTTTTTCTGTAATTATTGTAGGGTCTATATCTTACATTATAAAGCACCTTGAGGTGACTTTTTGTTGTGATTTGGTGCTATATAAATGTAGCCAGGTGAAATTGGAAGCGATTGAATAGAGGGTTAAATAGCCCCACCTGGTGGAGCATTGTTGTCATTCTTGATGGAACTGGTTAAACTCGCGAGAATGCGGAAGTCATGCGAGATTTCGGATTGAGGCGGGAGACCAGACGAATGTCGCGTACGCCATCAGATCGCGGAGAAACTGCACCACACGGTGTGGAAAAGCCAGAGCGGTGGAGCAGCGTAAGTGACCAAAAGCAGTGCAATCCAGCGTGCGTGGTGTGTGCGCTATTTTCAGAGACTGAGTGTATGTGTGCTCTTGCTGGTTTCAGAGGGGAGAAATCCAGTGATAGGCTGAGGTGGTGTGTTACAGCACAGGCTGACCACCGGAGTCAGAGTAAGTCACTGACTATTTCCTGGCGTTATGGCGTTGTCTGTATGGGGAATTTGATTTTGTGCACATTAGGAAAGGTTAGGCCTCCATTTTGTTTTAGTCTGCAGCCTTCAATCTTTGTCCATGAGCGGTGTAGAGACCGAAGGAAGCGGGACACGTATTGTTAAAGCTGAGAAATTTGTTAATTAACCTCAAAACAAATAATTAATGCTGTTCTTATTCTTTATTATAAGGGCAGTCGAAGAATAAAGACCCACATTAAATTTTATTTGGTGTCAGTCCTGTCCTTTTCTGACCAGGCCACATAAATAAAACTGAACTGAATTCAATAGTGATCAAAAGAATGAGATCGTGAATACAAGCGGCAGAAATGAGCTTCCTCTGGCCTCTCACTTAGAGAAAGGGTGAGGAGTGCAGCCGTTTGGGAGGGGCTCAAAGTAGAGCCGCTGCTCCTCCACATCGAAAGGAGCCAGTTGAGGTGGTTTGGACATCTGACTAGGTTGCCTCCTGGCTGCCTCTTGGGTGAGGTGTTCCGGGCAAGTCCTACTGGGAGGAGGTCCCGGGGCAGACCCAGGACACGCTGGAGAGATTACATCTCTCGGCTGGCCTGGGAAGGCCTTGAGGATGAACTGATTCTCTGCTTAGGCTGCTGCCACCACGACCCGGCCCCGGATAAGCAGAAGAAAATGGATGGATGGAGAAAGGGGGCCCAACCCAGTACTAGCAAAGTGTACCTAATGTCCAGTGAGTATGAGCTGTGTGTGAAGAGTCTCTAACATGTTAGAGTGCTCCTTCTCTCATTAACATCTGCACTCCAAAAACACAGACTTGCAGCTTTTTGGATGCTCAAACAATTCCAGCCTTAACATAAATACCCTTTGTGAGCAGCGCAATCCTTTGAGCTGGATATTAGCAACCCAGCTGATAACATCCATTTACATAGTCACCCTGACCCAAGTAATGACATTCACAAAAGCCAAGCCCTCTGTCCCCACACTTATCTGGCATGCATTAAAGTATTTTCCAAGTGCTTTGCAACGATGGAGCAAATTGAAGTTGTGCGGTCTGTATGTGTGAGTCAGCAATGCTGCATGCACTTTAGCCCGAGCCAGTCCTACAGAGTTGGCTGCCATACAATCCCTCCTAATATAATAGAAACCAATTAACTGAGTGGGTGGCTTTACCCAAATCTTGATTTAAAATGGAGCTTTATTAAAAAGAGTTACAATGTGGCAGCACGCTTAACCTGACTGGTGGCTGAGATATGATAAGGAATGTAATCCCTGAGGCGAGAGCTGATTAGCTTATCCAGTCAGAGTCACAGCTAGTGCAGAATGAAAATGGCTGCCGTCTTGGGAAAAAAAATCTGTTATTTAAAGTCTTGAGAAAAAATAATTTTGTGTTTTCATGGACAGAGAGAAAGACAGAGCTGAACTGAATAATAATTCATTATTAATTCCTTATTGCCTAAAGTAATTTTACCTGGCTTCTCTTCTCAAAGCACAGCAGATTTGAGCCTGCAAATATGCAATTAGCCGCCTCCCTTGTTTAATCTCCTATGGTTTCCTGTATGGGTTTAGGAAGTGTGCATCTCTACCATGACTTGACCTACAGCAGACCGGGCTCCCCAGAGATGGCTTTTTGAGTTTGATTGGATGGGATGGTAATGGCATTATAATGAGGTGTCAATGAGACAGTGATACATCACTGCCACTGGTTAAAGGATTGAAAGAACAACACATCTACATAAATCTGCAAATCTGTCTTTCTTTCTGTGCGTGACTGCGAGCCAGTCAGGTGATATTTAATAATGCATATATTTGTCGTTATAAAAACAGGCACAGAGTGGGCTCGTATCCTATCCTTGACAGAGCCCTTCAATGTCAATCAAGCAGTGAATGTAAAATGTAGTGTAAATGGAGCCATGGTAGCAATCTCCAGCTGGCTTGTTTGACTTGGCCGGCCAGCGCTGTGTGTTGTAGGTTCAGCCATCTTTTACTCCTGCGGGCTTCCTGTTTGCCTGCTCCTTGTCAGTGTTTATCTATGGATTACACCTTGTCTGCGTGTCGCACTTCAGTTGCTGCCTCATCTTCTTGCTGAACAAGCATCTCTCTTGGATGGGCACTGCAGTGCAAATGAGGAAACAGCATCTTTTTACACAAAGCGGGATTTATGGGAAAGGTGTTTTGGATTTAGTCCTCGTTTTTCTTTTTTCTAAAAATATAATTATGCTCGGAGAAATTGGCAGTAATATGTTAAACCTCTTCTTTCAAGCTGGAAATTGAAACATGTGTGGTGGAAGCGTGTGTGCTGCTTTTGCTGTAGTGCTTTTATTTCTCTTTTCTGGGTTAGGTTGGATGGTTGCTTAGCACAGCTGTGCTCTAACCGGTGCTGCGTGTATGTTGGAATCACATTTACTTTGACAGCTTTGTACTTTCAGTACATAAGTCAAACCATAATCATAGTTAACTTCTAATAACCCGCCATTAACATGCAAATATAACAGAAAGAATTTCAAAATCATTTTACTCAGTGTGGCTTTATTCCATGTGAACTGGCTTCATGTGCAGCCTTTGAAAATGTGGTAAACCATAAACCTGTTCATGCTTATGAACTCTCACATGCAAATCAGCTTCGGTACTTGGATCATATTACAGAAATAAATATGTTTCCCCTTTTTTTTCTCAAATTTCATGACAGCTGTAGCCTTTTAATAAAATGCATTAATATAAAAGCTGTGCGAAGTTGCGTGCACTTATGGCCTGCAATCTAGCTAATATGCTGATGTTTGGTTGTTATAAGTTTAACTTTATTTACTCAGTTTTTACGTGTACACATCTTGTACCAGTTCTAACCCAACAGTGCAAACTGTCAGATTAAAAAGGATTTCAATTTTCACATAGATGTGCCGCACAAGTTTACTCTATGCAATAAATTGGATTACATTCAACTCATTGTCATTGTGCACACAAAGCACACAACGAAATGATCATTCCAGATCACTCATCCAACTCATCTGCAGGCATGCAGCCAGAGACTGGCGCTACCCGTTAGGCAATGTGGTTTAAGTGTCTTGCCCAAGGGGGCAATGCAGCACAGGGCAGGAACAGGGTTGTTGTGAGCGTGTGTGTGTGTGTGTGTGTGTGGTGTTTCTCTAGCTCCATCTCAGGTGCCACCCTTCTTCTTTTTGGAGACTTTTTTGTTTGTCTGATTGCAGCTCACTCCACTAAGCAATCAGCATCAGGGGTGCATAAGATGAGGGAACGTAAGTGGCCAGGGGGCGCTTACCTCAGCTGGATTTGGACTGAATTTGTGTGGCTGTTTGCACCTTCTCTGTGGATTGCAGTGTGCCTGATCTGTCTATTTATTTATTTTATCTACCCTCACTTTGACCCGCATGCAGGTTTTTCTGTTTTCTTCTCTTGTCAGAATCAGCTGTCTGACCTTTTTTTGTTGTCCTTCTTATTCTTCTTTTGTTTTTTTTTCATTTAGATTTCAAATAAAATCCTTCCTCTGTTGATTCCCGCTCCCCACCTCCTGTTCCTCCTGAGAGCACTTTTATTGTTGCTTACCCTCATCACCTGGGTACTTACTACAAAGCAAGTTCAACATACCCAGTATATCTTCATTATCGGACTTTTCTTATCCTAACCTCAGCAATCCGGCTAAGCGGTCACACGAAAGTGGTTACCAATTCAATAAGTCAAGCCAGGGTTTCCCAGTATAACTATAAATGTGTTCATATACACGATGTGGTGCCGGCAGCAAACAACAAGGTCCACTGGCAGGAGAGCATATATATATATATATATATATATATATGTATATATATATATATACTTATGATCCTTATAAGTCTGTGTTGACTCATTTAATTTAGCAACATATGAAGGCATAGACAACAGTGTTTGTGATGTCCCTCCTCCAACACAGCAGCATGCAGGCGTTTCTCCTAACTGTTGGTTAAGTGCGTTCTGAACACAGACACACAAGCCTCTATTAGACTCTAATTTCAGCAATCTTAAAACTCATGTCACCTCAGAATGAATAAGGTCACGACTTTTTCATTTCCTACCGCTAATATCTATTTATTCTCTTCATGCCATTTTGTTCTGGTCAGGTTGAATTTACGAACATTACCACACAGGCAACCTCCCTCTGGTGAATAACGACGGGCTTTCAGATATGAATTGGCCTCTTCTGCTTTTTGGCACATTTTGATTGTCTTGTTGGTGGAGATAAAACAGTAAAAAAAAAAAGAAGAAAGAATCCCAAAGAAATGGCAACACATATCTGAAAATCACACTGAGTCAAACAATAGTTCACATTTTTAGATTGACAGAGCAGAGGCTGTATGTTGCTGACATCTACTTTAATACACAGGGGGCTAATTGCAGGGAAACGTTTTGGAACATTGTGTGCCGCCACCTGCTGCGATCTAAGTATACAGAAGTGTCACTAGTGAAGCTGGCTGAGAGAGAACCAGGTTACTGTTTTTATTTTTGAACCTGTAAAATTATCCTGTTAGATGCCCCCCCCCCCAATGTTGAACTTTCTGTGGTTGTTCTAAAAGTAACACTGTTACAAGAAATTAAGCAAATGCAATAATCATGTGAAGAGTATGCCTTACACTGATGATCAAAAGTGTGACCCTGATTACAAAAGAGAACTAACTCCAGTTAGATCTTCAGAGAGTACCTCACATAGTCTTGGTAGCCGGCGTCAAGAGGTCCAGTTCTCCTCCTTAGCCATGATCTTATCTTTCAGGTCAGCTGCTCTGCTATTCAGTGTACTTGTTATTATTGGGGCTTGGTACCCAATCTTGGAGTGTGGGGATGATGAAATCTCCCCCCTGGCCCGTTGTCCTGGCGCCTCCTTGCTGTAGCATTTGTGTTGTACCTCATCAATCTCTAGTTGCGATAGCAGTTGCTTTCTTCGTATGTTGGAACACTGAGCTACAAGTTGTTTCGCCATCAGTTTGGATGTTGGGTTTCAAAGAATCCATAGATCCCACATCCTCTTCATGTAACCCCCTCACTGGGATTACATGTGTAGTAGTGTGTGTGTGTGTATATATATGTGTATGTATGTGTATATATATATATATATATATATATATATATGTATATATATATATATATATATATATAAATAAACCAACTATTCAACCGTCCTGTTTGCCCTGGGCAGCCAATCGGAAGAAAGCTGCCTTAAAGAGGAAGGGAGAGGAGCTAAAATCTACAGTTTCACATGAGGATAATAAGTCTCCTTTATGCATATGTTAAAAAATTATTAGATGTCAAAAAATATTCCTGCATACCTGTTATAATTAACTTCCAAGAAATCACTGTTAAATTACTGTGCTTAAAATGTTTTTCCTCACATATGAGTCCAGTGAAATATATCTACATAAGAACTTCACTTTACCCTCAAGCAAAACACTGGTTGTTACATGAGGTAAATTACAGATGGTGTGGTAGCCCAGGGGTTGGAGAGGCATGGCTGTGAATGCTAAAACTCTCTGGGAGAGCTTCACATAAGCTGAAAAACTGCCTGATGTTAATGATGTTAGCATGGTCAGACAAATGCTAAACATTGTTTCAGTGTTAATCTTTTATATAATGTCAGTCATAATGTGAACCCATGAAGTCTCTACATGCAGGACTTACAGGAGTTGGGCAACAGCACTAATCCTTTAGTTGGGTGTTATTAAATGTATGAAAAAGAAGTTGGTGCAATAAATGATACTAATACATGATAAGTACTCTATTTCAGTACAGCTTCACTTCTGGAGAGTCTTTTTTTCTCTGTAGATGACATATTTCCTGTTGTTTGTTGAAGCCTTCACTGTGTGGTGACTCTGTCAGACCCTGTGTTAGAATAAAAGTTAGAATACCAGGACTCATCAAGTCCCAGTACAAGGCCTGTCTATCAAAAAGTGACCTGGGTCCATTAGGTTTTTTAATGGAAGGATTATGAGATAATGTGCCCTGGGGTATATATGCATTATTGCTGGTGGTATGGGTAGGGCATATACAATTTTATGAATTCTTTTAGCAGACCGGGAGAGCTAGTACTGCGTGATATCATTATTAAGCATCCTACAAAAAGAAGAAGTAGAACTATGTCGGAAGGTTTCTGCTTCCTCCATAACTGACTGACTAATACAAAGTCAGTGTTGTGAATTTTTAAACCATTTCAGCTCATGGTGGCTTAATTTCATGTTCTAATTGCAACATCCCACGGTCAAACTTCATTTTCATCTCATACCCCATTTGCTTTATGCCTCTCTTATTTCTCTTTATCACTGCAGTTAAGCAAAGAAAAAAAATGCCTGAATATATGTAAGTGTTGTCTAAAAAAAAATTTAAAAAAATCACCTGATAGGTGGATTTAATTAACACATTAAATTTATTTGGGCTGGTTCAAGGAAACCAAATTGTAGCCATTTTTCATTTATTTAAAAAAATGGCTTTTGACCCAAGTTGTCAGCATGCTGACCAAATAGCATTGTTGATACATGAAGCACTCGAAAGGTTCAGTGATTGCATCTAGAAAACCCCCCAAAACTGCACTGATTTACATCCGGCCATCATCCTCTTTCAAGTAGTCACCTTGTGAAGAGATACATCACTGCTGGCACTCCTGCCAGTTCATCAAGCACCATCTGCAACACACACTGGATTTCTTCCACTGACTCAAAACAGTGACCTTTCGGCTTGAATTACTATTTTGGGGATTTATGGTGCACATTCTTGTGAATGTTGGAGAAAATGACAAGGATGCTCCTCACAAGCCTTTGTCATTTTTCTACTACAAATGCTGTAGTTTGGTCTCCAAGTTGCTTCTGTATAGAGTGCTGTGGGTTTTGTGTATTGTCTGTTATCATCAGCATTGCTCATATTCCTTAGTTTTTCTATAGACTTCCATGGGAGCTTCTCTGATATTAACATATTTTGTAAGTAATGTCCAAAGATCAACATAACTTTATATATTAGTAGATTTTTAATATATTATAATGGATCTGATAATGTCTTTCTTATAATTTATAAGAGAGGCATGGTATCCAAATAATCTTGAATTGAAGTCTATTCTAAAATAATTTCTCAACAACATCGATTATGGTACAATTATAACAGCGGGGAAATGTCATTGCTCGTGCTGGGGTGTGGGTTTTTCCCTGGGTTTGTGAGGGTTGGACCAGTTCTCCTCTCTTTGGGGCGGAGCCTTGCTCCCGTGCAGGAGCCTCGCTCACCTGTGTTTCATCAGCATCACCAAGGACCTGCATTTGAGGACTAATGGAGACCCCCCACTCCTCATGAGAGAGCTACCTACCAGTCGTGATGGGACTACTGTGCAGAGGCTTCGGAGCTGGTGTCGAGAAATCCAGGAAGTCTTTCATGAAGCGCATATCGAGGTTTGCTTCATTAAGGGCGAGTGACGTGCTATCACTGAGTTTCCCTTTTGCTGCCTGTGCTTACAATTATGCAACCCAAGTGCATCACAGTGCAAAATGTATTTTAGTGGGTGAAAATATGTTCGCAAGTTGTGTCTAACTAGGTGAAAAGTGCTTAAGGTTCTGCCAAAAAGGTGACCATTTCAATAAATGGGTTCAGGGCACTGAGCATTTGGTTCAGAAAACCGGGTTTAGTGTTTTGGCAATTGAGAAAAACTGTAAAAACAATGGATACATTCATCATCACCCCAGTAACACAATCACTGTCCCATCTTTTGAAAAAACTGCAACAGTTTAAACACAAACATCTCGTGTGTCCTATCTGCAGATTTATTAAACACTGACTGAAATCACAATGACAGGTTTTTGACATTGATAGACATCTATTACCATCACCCACACATTAATAAAAAAAACAGATGAATGAACCACCATTATTCCCACGCTGACATTGTTGCAAAACAGCCAAGAGGCCGTCACAAATAGTGTTTGTTTTGATTCCCTGAGGAATTGCCTCCATACTGGAGACCAATCTAACCTTTGTTTGCTTACCTCCGCTCAGGAACGGATTGCCTCTCCACTGTCGGTACCCACCTGCCTGCCCTCCAAATAGCCCAGCAGCATCAGACCCTCACCAGCACTTGCCTTTTCCCTCCTCCCGAGCGGAAACCCGTGCTCTGTACCTTTTTCTGTCACCACCAGGATTTCCTTCATTTTGCCTCCTCCTCTCCCCTCTGTACAATCACCCAGCGATCCGACCCTTGCCCACAGCTCCCAGAGGACTGCCTATTCCTGTCTCTTCGGGTCCCAAACTCTCTAATAACCTAAGTTTTCTGTTCAGACCCTCCACTCGAGTCTTTGGTGGTTTATCTATTGTTTGTGCTTAATAATAATAATAATGCCTTGGACTTATATAGCGCTTTTCACAGTATTGCCATTCATTCACACCTCAATCATACCTGGTGGTGGTGGTAAGCTACTAATGTAGGGCAGTCTGATAGAAGCGTGGCTGCTTGGGCTCCGACCACCACCAATCACACATTCACACTGAGGCAATGTGGGTTAAGTGTCTTGGGGCAATGGCAGCTCAGACGGGGACTCAAACCCACGACCCTCCGGTTGCGAGGTGAGCACCTGCACACTGCGCCACTTGCCACCCGAATGTGCGACTCTGCTAAATTCGAGAATAAAAGTTCCTAAATGGCTGTTTGCTCCGCGTCTGCGTTTGGGTCCTTTTTCTTTTTCTCGCCACATAACAGGAAAAAGCTTTTTAAAACCATGTTTTGGGGCAAAGTCTGCAATTTTTAAATTGGTTTTTATCAGACTCGACTGAACTTTGATGAATTTAACCTCAGTAATACTATCTATCTAGAGCCATTTCAGCCATAATTATCATTTCAAATATGAAAAAGTAATTCTAATCATTATGTCCTGCCCCGATCCACCCAATTATATATTGTAAGAGCAGTATACTTTAAATCATATTCTTAAATTCTTGATTTTCATAGCACGCCCAGAGGATGTGGCTGTTTTTTGACTAAATCTAAGACACCAGGTGGTGTTGACATGAAAGATGCTTGTTTTCATTTTTTTTTCCTTTTATTGGGGGAGAGCCCATGACCCTCACACCACCGCTTATGAATCTTTCCAAATTTGCTCTCCTATCTTCAAACATAATCAGTCACCAGCAGCTTGGTTCTCTGAAGTCACATCAGGACTGATGAACTGGTTAATTACCAACTAATGAATAATACTCCGTTTCTGAATTTCAAAATAGGATCTATAAAAGTATATTTACTTTGTTATTTTAATGGAGAAAGTAACATTAAGCTCTTATAACTTATTTCTCCACAGCTTCAAGGAAGCAGGGTCATGAATCTTAAATGACAGCAGTCAGGTTTTTAAAAAAAGAAAAAGAGGCAGACGTCTCATTTTGAAAAGAGTCATGAAATTGCTAAACTGCCCACACTTGCTGGTTTATCTTGTCGCTCTGCGAATGTTGAAGTGTACTGAAAGTGACAGACGCCACAGTCTTACCTCTACACCTGTCTCACTAACAACTCTGAAGTCACCATCTCACACCGTCTCTTTCATTCCTGTTGACACGAGTTGTTCTCCCTGCCTTTGGTCTCCATAAGTGGGTGCCCTTAATCACTATATGTGACATTTTTCACTTGCAGTCTTCTGAATTGCTCTACCTCTCTGGTTCCATCCCTAAGAGAAAAAAAATGTATATTCTCTTGTCCCTGATACTTAAAAAAAAAATATAGAAAGAAATAGCCATAGGTGACATGTTTGACAGACAGTCAGCACTGAAGCTTTAAAGAGAAAATATGCAGACACACCCTAAACACTTTTCTTGTCTCCTGAGAAAGAGAGAAAGCTGTTCTGAGACTTTGGCCTTTTATAACGTTTCCTCTTGTTCCTCCACAGTACTATCTGTCTCTTAGTTCCCTCCCTGCCAGCCGGCGCTGCCTCTTCCACTCTCCTGCTTCTACTGCTATTCTGGCCAAGCTAAGCCAGAAGTGTCCCACATGCCATGTCTGCTGGATGTGTGAACAAAGCTCGGAGGGAGTGAGGCGAAAACGGACCTCTTAAGTGAGTCAGGCCCAGTCAGGCGGGACGGCTGGAAATGTCTTCCCCTTTGATTCCCCAGGGAACAGCGACAGAAAACAAATGGAGTCTGACTCCCTTATTTTCTCAAGGTCCTGGAAGTGACCTGCCGCTGCTGCGGAGCACAGGCTGGAGCACTCATGTTCGCTCCCTGGCCGCCGAGCTGGTGGGTGAGCTGTCCGGCAGTCTGTCAACACGACACAATGGAAAGACACCCCCCCCCCCTCCTCAATTTCCCACTCCTCCCCGCTTCTCCCCAATCTCTCATTCCCCTTCGATCTCAGACACAGACCACAGCACAGCCCGCTCAATGGCCCTGCTGACAACTCAGTCGCTCTGGTCGCACAGCGATGACCCGGTGAGTAATTGGTCGATAGAAGTTAACAGACAACACCTTATGTGGCTTTACAGGCGGTAATGACTCACTGTCATAGTGCAGACTTTAAAGCAGTTCTGTTTAATTTCAGCGCCATCACCAGTTCACAACAGCATTAGTCTTAGCGTGATGTACTGTACACTGTAGTGTAAAGAACCTGCAGTAACTACAGAACTACAAGCCAATGATCACTGTGTGTGTGTGTGTGTGTGGGGGGGGGGGTCCTTGCAAAAAAAAAAAGAAGAAAAAAGGTGTGCTACACTAAATTTCACCAACCCTTAAACAATAGTCTAATAACACACCAAAATCATTTCATAAACCCAGAACAGCTTATTATTCATCACTGATGGAGGAGAACAAGAACAACCTCAGCTTTCTTCAGAGTACCAAACCATGCTGACAAAAGCTTTGTATTCATTCAGCTTTCTCAATGACTCCACGCACATCTTTACAAATAAAATTTTACAATTGAAAAAGAAAAAAAAGAAGGAATCTCTCAGGTTCTTGAATCTTGTTTTGCTCGCCAAGGATGCAGCCATTCCTGATTTTTCTCTGTCAGCTGCTCATTGATATCAACTCCAGTGCTCTTAAGCTTTACATGTTGTTTCAAAATGTTTGCCTTATGCAAGCAAAAACTTTCATATTTAATTAACACTTTCATATTCAATATAATTAATCTACCTCTATTAACAGGCTGCAGACTGCAGGCTTTTAAAGCTCTTATAATTAAACTTAGACTTGAAAGACCTACACTTGATTCAGGTGTTACCACCGAGTATATCAAACCTCCCCTTTATTATTTCTGATATTCTCGAAAAGCTGTTGCAAATCAATTATGCGCACAGCAAGGGTTCGTTAAAGAGCTTCGGTCAAAATTTAGTGCACATCGTGGCACCGAGAGAGCATTGCTGAAAGCCACCAAAGAGCTTCAGACAACAGACTCATCTCTGTACTTATCCTGCTACAGCTTAATGCTGCATAACATCTTTGTTCACAGCATTTTATTACAGAGACTGGAACCTGTCCTTGGGATTAAAGTAACTGTACTCTGCCTGTTTAAGTCATATTTATCAAATAGATTTCAGTTTGTACATGTTTCCTTCAAGGGCAAACTGCCGGGTTTTCTCTGTAATATTGTGCAGTCTTGATCCTTCTGTGCAGAGTGCGATCACGTTTGCATTTAGGGGGTAAGTATATAAAAATGTATCGAAACTGAATTGTGATTGTGTGTTCATCCTCACTTGCCATGCTGTGGACATGTGTGTCTGCTCCAAGAAAAAAATGCAAGGGATAAAAAAAAAAGGGGGGGGGAATTCAGAGAGAGAGAGAGAAGTAAAAATAGCCAATGAATAATTACTGCAACAATAACAGCACACATGCACTCACATTTATCTAATCATTCCGCAGTGGGAATTTGTGCATAATAAGAATATTATCTGTCTGCAGTGTGGCTGTCTGCATGCTCGGCACATTTGGCTGCAAGCAAAGCAGAGTTCAGTGACCACTTGTCACACTGGTGCATCTCAGCAAAGGGACAGTTGATTCTGGCACATGAATACAGGATTTCCACCTTGACACAGCAGAGCGTTAAGTCTAAATTCAGCATTGTGTTAATTATTTAGGATTGGAGTGAAACAGAGAGGAAAAGGAGGAGTAGAGGTGCAGGTAAAAGGTTTAAACGTTATTTCTTTACAACACATGCAAACATGGAAAAGGTCCTCCCTGCGCCTGATACTGGCAGCTTTTTATAGGGAACCTTTGGCTTTCTCTCTATAATGTTTTAAGACTTGTGCATGCGCAGAAACATATTACCTTACACATTCGCATGTAATACACACACACTCCCCGCAGGGGGGATGCAACACACCTACTGCTCCTCTGTTCTGATTTCAATAAAGCAAAGCGGGTTAGAGAGGGAAGCACGCTGTAAAATGCATCATCAGTGCGGTGAATACTGACATCTAAACACAAAGTAGTGTTTCAAACTCGTATCGTGATTCAGAGGCAGAAGCCTCAGTGTCTCACCCAAGGACACACTGACGCAGTGTAGAGCGGATAACTAGCACAGACTGGGTTTGGAATGCACGAGATTCCGCAGAGAGAAGGAAAACTTGCTTAGATGCAACTCCAGAAGCTGGTTTATACTGCGTATACTGTCATTTGCAGCAGCATGAGAAAGCTTTGATGAAGATGTCTACTATGTCCATTTTATTGATAGGTGCTGAGGATCAAAAACTCCCAGCTTCATTAATGAACCGAAAAATATGGGTGGGGCTGCAGAGGTGGCCAGGCCTGCTGGGTGACGGGCAGTTTTCGGGTGAGTGGGGTCCTGTCCTCAGCTTGTGGCGCGTCTGCCAGCCTCTGGCGGAGTCGGCTGCCGGTTACCTATGGTCGTTTGGGGCTCTTGCCCTTTGGCGTTGGGGGCTCTGTCTGGGGTCTCCCTCCTGCTGCGGTGGGCATGTGGTTATCATCGGGATGTGTGGCCTCTTGGGGGGCTGTGGAGGACGGCCCAGCTGTCCTCTGGTTCCTGGAGGGTGTTGTTGCAGCTTCTCACCCTAATTCATGACACACACATACACACTCACACACACACACACACACACACACACGAAGATTCTATGTTTGTTTGTGTATCAGTTTTTGTTAGTTTTTTTGTCTTTTGACTGTGTTTTGTTACAAATGTAGCACTTGTTGATCTGTCATGCTTAATTTGCCCTTTATTCTTATCTCTTAATTTTTTCCACCTTTTTTCACTTCACTTTTCTTTCTACCTGTCAATTTTTTTTTACATGATACATATATAAAAAATAATAAAAATTAAAAGGAAATTGCTAACAAGGGGAGAGTTTATAGAGCTCCTCTTGGCAAAGCAAATGTGTTTGGCACAACAGTGCATTCAGGCCATGATTCTGCAGGACAGGTTTAAAAATAAATAAATTAATAACACAATATCCTGGACACTGTTTATTAATTTACTTCTTTTACTTTTAAATTAATAGTTTGGAATTTATTTATGTATAAGCACTTATTTGGGGCATTTTTCAGATTTTTTATGGCAATTCAAAGAACCATTTTCAAACTTTATTAGTCAAACAATCAAATGATCTGTGACCCATACTCAGCTGAGTTTCTTCAGTTGAGTTCTACTTTTTTATGATTCTGGTATTTACAGCCAGTGTGTATTACAATAAGTAGCAACAACACAGATAGATGCTTACATAAAGGCACAGAGATTACATAATATAAAGGGTGAACCATATTTATAACCTCCCTATACTAGCAGGACTACATGAAAACATGGGCTGGTGGTTAGTAATCCAGGCAAGAGCTGTTACTGTGTTTCAAAGGACATATAGTGCACAGAATTGTAAAGCAAGCGCTTTGAGTACCCTGAAAAGCGCTATATAAGTCTAAGGCGTTATTATTTCTAACTTTTGAAGGAAAGTTCGGTGTAAACTCTGCAGCCTTAGCAAGAATCCTTTACTGATTTTCCAAACTATATTCACATGACTGTTTCAGTGGATTTCTGATTGCCAGGAAATCTGCGTCACTGGCAGAAGAAGCGCTGCTGGCAGCACCAGAGTTTTGTTTGTTTTAACATTTTGGCATTGCTGCTGCTGCTGCTGTGTTCAGATGGTTAAATAGATTAGATGTGGTACGTTGTATTTTTGGCATTTTTGTTTCTCGTCTCTCTCTCTCTCTCTCTCTCTCTCTTTGCATCTTTGATGAGTTGAGAGCATACACCTCTTCCCCACTTTCACACTCCACCTGCCATTCAGTGTTTCACATTTTCATAAATGTCCAGCTACGACAAATAGGCAAATAAAAATCCCTCTCTGGTTGTGCAGGATTACTTGGAATACTAACTCTATTGTAATTGCTGTTCCATAATCTCTCACAGTGCTAATATCAGGAAAGATTTCCTTAAGGTCATAGATCAAAGAGCTGCAAGGTTGTTTTCCCATCAACACTGGACAACCACAGCCCCACACAGGCCGTTACACAGCAAACAGGATGAAGCTACTTTTCAGACCTGGAAGCTACATCTTTTATTTACAGTCTATGGAAATCAGCATAAGGTTTGTGTCCTTGCTGGTGATGCTCTCCCAGATCCTCACTGCAGATACGTTGAGGTGTCCCTCGATGTGTCTGATCTGTCTTTGTGCCTTCAGTATGTGTACTGCAGCTCAGTCAGATTCAGATCAGGTGACTGATTTGGCCAATCATATCCTTCCTCTTCATAGGGAAGCGGAAGGATATGATTTGGCCATCCGCTGGTGGTGCGCGACACTGCAAGATTTGGTATCGATCCGATACCAAGTAAATACAGGGCCAGTATCATCAGTACTGATATCGATACTTTTTAATAATTATGAGGAATTTTCATGAAGTTTAAGTGTTTTGTGATCCCCCCCCTTTGGATCATTAATTAGTTAAAACCCAGGACAGAATTGGGCAAAGTTTATAGGTAAATAGAAAATACTTTATCAAAATAAAAGTTTTTGTTCTGAAACATTAGAACACTAACAAAACAATCTTCCTCATACATTACTTTTATTGACATTACGCTAACTCCTCTAATTGGTGGAGGGGAAAGCAAAATGTCAAAAAAGTAACTTAAAGGGCCAAATTGTCTTATATTTTTGACATCAAATCGTGGGCCGGAAGTAGAGGGCAGGGCCGGAAGTGGCCCGCGGGCCCGGAGTTTGAGACCGCTAGTAAAATGCGTTAGGTGTCGCATGATGGTATGATGTCAAAACACTGCGGGGAAGGGAGGAGCAAAGTGTCCCTGCTCTGTGCTGTGACAGGAGCGGCACTTAGACAGTCAGCTGGCATCTCTGATGAAAGCGCAGCGCTGCATACAGGAGAGAACCTGAAGTTAAGTATCGATCTCATTACACTGGTATTGATCAATATCAATACCAACGTTGGTATCGATATTATCATATTTGGATCAATCCGCCCACCACTACCGTCCGCTTGCACTGGTTATCCTGCTTAAGGATTAAATGGTGTTTGATTGAGGGCCACCATAGAGGTGATGAACTGTTCCTCTACACACTTTTCTCTTTCTATAATTTCACCACAGGTTGATCATTGTGTCATAAGTTCACGTATTTCGCAGCTGTACTAATTAGTTTATTTACTCTCAACTGTAAGTGATCTTTCTGCTTCTGAGCTTCTCATGAAGTCATCAAATGCTAGTTTTAGTTAAAGGAAACACTATTAAGTTACATCCACAGAAGCGTTCTGAACATGTGGAAGGCTTTTAATTCAACATAAGAGAGAATATTGCCTCACCACACTTACCGTATGCTCCGCAGTTCATTTTGGCAAGCCAGTCTCCTTTCTGCTCACTTGCACTGTTCCCTCTTATAATATTGACAGAAAACCAAGTACCCAGCTACTTTTTAACCAGTGCGACTCGGATGTTCTGCTACAAGGTCTCCACCACAGTTCTTGCAGTACTGACATGAACCTTAAACTTCAGTGTCTGTGACTAAGAGCCAGGCTCGATGAAGGCGAGCAGCTAGCGTGAGGGGGAAGGCGAGGAATGACGGGAAATGCTTGGAGGGACGACAAACAACAAACTGGACCAAACGTGCACTAAATGCTTTTTCGACCTTGTTAGCGATAAAATTGCTGTATTTTACTTTCAGTAAAACACTGGGATTTATCAGCGATGTAATATTAAATTAAAATTAAAAGATTGCTTTAAGCCCTGTAGTGTTTTTCATTTGCATACTTTCTAGATATTAATTCTCCCACTTCAAACCTGGTTCTGCTTCCTGCGATCGCAGTCATTTTAAACGTGACCATGAGAAAGTTCCCACCACGCCGGCGAGCTGCTTCCTGAGTCATCTAGGTGTTAAATGCGTTGCTTACTGGCTCCTTGACAGGAGACGAGTGTGTGATGCGAGCAGTTTGCTCTCTTTTTCCCAGCACTAATTATCCCGGCAGGTCACAGATTTGAATATACAACCTTATGCTCACAAACCCACATTTTAAAACCATTCCTGGATGCTTTCCATTCAGATCTCACAGCCAGGGAGCTAATTGTGAGCCATCTAAAAATCACTTGTTATCCTTTTCTTTTTCCTTTCTGTGGTAGTCTCCAGTAAAGATAATCATAGAAAGTGAATGTTCAGATTTTTCACTCCACTGTCAGTAACACTCAGACATGTGCTGGCCCAGTACAAAGAGCATTTGTCATCTGAAAAAAGTCAGCCACAATTATTATTATCTAGCCAGCGATCTGCAGAGGGAATTTCTTTAAAATTCAGCGTAGCATTTTAAAAGAGGAGGATTTTGTAGCAACATGCATATTCGGTCTCTAAAAGTTAACTAACTACAAAAGAATCGACTCTCATTGGCTGAAAAACGGAATTTCAAAAGCTTTCAGCCAGTCTGTTCTTTACATGCTCATGTTTGTTAAAAGTACTTTCAATAATTCACATAAGATCCACATAAATCAGAAGCATGGGACTGAAATGTGGCAACTTTCACTTCTGAGCACACTGACAGATCTTTAGATACACTAACACAGGACTTCCAGTTGAATCCTCACTCTTCATACGTGCAAGTAAGGCAGGGTGATGTCTTAATTTAGTTCCATTCGGGAAACGTGAAATCATTTTTATACCTCCAAGGCTGTCAGGCAACACGCCTGGCTAGGACTTCTCTGCTGTCACAGGATTTAACAGAGTGAATGAAGCTGCGGTGTCAGGGCTCTGCTAATTTGAAACATCTAAAAACCTTTGTGCCTTGTTCAAATCTATCAACGCCTGTGATGTAATTACATTTTAAATAGGCTAGGATGATAAATTGAATCTCTATACTGTTCTGCCCCTTACCAAACTTGATTAATCCATTTTTAATCAGTTGGTGGCAAGGAGGTGCCTTGATGTTTCATTTAACCAAGGATGATGGCTCAGGCAGTCATGCCTTTGTCAGATGAGTCCTGCTCAGTGTGGAGACAAAAGAAAAGGATGGAGGTTTTCAAATAATGTTACTTGTCTAAAAAGCTATCTTCGGCATGCTTTGTCACAAGATGTCTATAGTTGTCCTTATGGTGGTGATGTGTTTATGTTTGCCTTGTAGGAGGCAGAAGGACCTTAAAAGATGACTGCTAAAAATCAGCCTGCGCCTTTCACTTACTGTACAGTAGGTGGGTGGAACAACAGTCCAGGCGAAGAAGAATTGCTTCTAATTATAGATGACAGACTCATTCCCCCCAGCGTCTTCCTCCTCCCAGCGGTCATGCTGGGAAAAGAGGTGCTCTTAACAAAAGGAACCTTTGCCCTTTCATGTTGAGAATGAAGCTAAATGCAATACACCACTCGGTGATTATAGTGTGTGCTGGATATAAAAATAGTTGCATTGTTTTCTAAACCATGCATGAAAAAGGGTAGCGGCTTACAGTCAGCGGTGGAATAGAAGCACATTTAATAAGTATTATAGCTTCTTAACTACTTGGCTACAAATGGGATGAATATTTTTCTCAAGTATTTCTATTTGTTATTACTTAAATCAACCAGTTGGTTAAGTTAAACATTTTTTTTTACATACTGTAGCAAGCTGAGGATTTATTTTTGGGAAAAAGCTCAAACACAGAGATCATAGTTCTCACTACAACCCTTACACATCACAGCCTCACAGCGTTACAGGCTCAGGGGAAATGCTGGTTTATTTATACCCATTAACATTGTGCTTCCAAGGGGGTTAGTAACTGCACCTAACTTCACGCATGGTGCATCCCTTTTTTTTTTTCCTCTCAAAAGCAGCTGCAAAGCTATAAAGGACCGTGAGCCAGTAACAGTTAAAGCAGAAAACAAATATACAGAATACATTTCTGGAGCGGTTTTAGTTCAGGAGGTAGAGCAGGTCATCTGCTAATCAGAAGGTCGGTGGTTTGATTCCTTGCTGCTCCAGTCTGCATGCCAAGGCAAGATACAGTACTGATCCCCCCCCCCCTTTGCTCTCTGATGTTTTCACTGGAGTGTGACTGTTAGGTGTAGAAAAAAGTGCTTGTATGAATGGGTGACTGAGACCTGTATAAGCACTTTGAGTGCTGAAGTAGAATAGAAAAGTGCTATATGAGAACCAGTCCATTTACCATCTTAAACTCATGTTAACAAACACTGTTCTAGAGCAGGCTGTGAGCATCCATGTAGGCTCCACATTTCCTAGAGTACAAAACAACAAAGAAAAACAATCAGGCAGATTTACAGAAGAGCAGCACAGCTGTACGAGGGACATAAGAACAAATAACTGTACGACATTCCAGCTGAGGTTTGCCACCAGTAGATATACCCTAGTATACCCAAACTACTTCCACAGGAATTAAGGGGGTAGGTTGCAGCCAGTGCTACTAATCAAATGCACATGATTAATTGATCATCAGCAAGTGTGAGCAGCTTTATAAAAGCGGTTTGCTCATCTGGAACATTCACGTGTGTGTTAACACAGTGCCACTGTGGACCCAAAAACAGACGTTGTAAAGACACATCTCAGTTTTTACAGGCCTCGGTTACCATGTTAAATGTTAAAGGTCGTGGCAGCGCGATCAGAAAAAGACCGAACAAGGATGGCTTGTTTAGAATGGCTGCAACAAGAGAAAGCTTCTTTTTCTCTAAAAAGAACATGGCGGCAGGTTTGCGACGTTGCATGGGACCAAACCACAATCCTTCGGGGACGATTTGCTTTGGACAGATGAGACAAAGTGGAGATGTTTGACTATAATGCACAGTGCCACGTTTGGAGAAAACCAACAATACCAGCTATCAAGCACAGTGATGGACGGCTGATGATTTGGGCCTGTTTTGGAGCTGCAGAACCCGGGGACCTTGCAGTCATTGAGTCAACCATGAACGCTTTTGTATACCAAAATATTCAGATGTGAGGGTATCTGTCCCACGGCTAAAGAAAACACATTTGTTTTTATGCACGCCTGCCTCTTCTGATGTGGGCAGGGTACTCGTGTGTGGATCACAGCAGCTTGTCCAATTGTCCTCAAGATATGAACCCACATAGGCAAGAAAATCCAATATTCTACCAAGAAACATAAACTGTTGGGGTGGGGTGAGGGGTGTGTGTGTGGGGGGGGGGTCATTTTTCTCCTGTGCAACACAGGCACCGAGGGGTGTAAATCTCAGGTCAAGATGACAGTAATGCACCTTGAGAAATTGACTGTAGCATCTTTGAATCTCAGGAGCAGAATGGATGTGAAAATAGAGAAACACGGAGCTGTTGTGGGCAGAGGTGGGATATGTTAACCGCAGCTTGTTGGCTGTATCCTCAGAGGAGCTGGAGAATTGTCGAATGAGTGACAAAAACATTCCTCTCACCTCTAAGAGTGGAGTGCAAATTGACATTACTGCTGAAAATGATCAAAGTGCAGCTTCCGTGTAAGCTTAAAGATTTGGTGAAGTGCTGCATACCTGTGCAAGTTTGAAGCACGTCATGAAATATTCGTGAAATTTTTTCGAAGCAGTTTGGGAAGCTGTAACGAAATTAAATCTGTTCATTTGTATTCGTGGACATAAATTTAGACGCTTTTAATTAAATGCACCTTTGAAAAGTGGTGAGGTATTAACCGCAGTGTCTAATATTCTGGTGCCACACCAGGAGGGGACTGCTGAATCAGAAGCTGCACATTTCAGGCCAGCTTCTCTGCAGACATGGCTTTTATTATTATTTTATTATTGTATCAGTGTCACAATTTCTGATTGTCGTGTTCTGATTTGGGACAGTGTAACACGGCCGACCACCAATGAGCACGCAGCATTTTTAAAAAATGCTATAATCTGAATACATTACAGCTTTTTCTGCCGTGAGCAACTTTTCTGCTTTCCTTTCACCTTCCCCCTTTCATTTTAAAACTCTCTCACATTTCCTCTTCACTATGACAGTTTATTTTTGAGAAAATGAAAATGTATAATGTATATGTATCTTCAAAAAAGAAAAAAAAATCAGAAAAAGCATATCTTCCCGGACTTCTTCAACCAGTTCTCACAATAGTAACCCGTCACTCATCCGCTCTTTCATTTGATGGGAGGAAGGCAAGGATACGATATTTGGATGCTGACACGATTTGTCCTTCAGTTCTGCATATACTAAAAATCTCATAGACAAATATAAAACATGCAGTGAGTAGAGAGATTTCATCGCTCTGATTGGAAACTGCTTCACATAAAGCACGCCATCTATGTGCAGCCTTTGTTTTCTCAACTAGAGGCCATTTTGGATCTTATCTTATCTTATCAAGCCATCCATGAAGTCCATTAAAAATTTGACACCTTGACCAAGGTGTCAACATGGGCCCCTTGGTGGTAATTACTACTTAATTACACGATTACATGCATACCCAGTACTAAATGGTTAGCTTATGCTTTGATCTCAACCAGTCACTATTACTATTTTGCTGACACACTACATGAACACCTATCAGAGTATTCAACACACACACACACACTGGCCTGAGGACAACAGCAGCAGAATGATTGATACCTGAAACAAATTACTTAATCCAAGAGTGAAGCGTGAGTGAGACCTTTCTCATAAGTGAACCATTTAAAACTTTTAAGTCTCTTTTCCACATCTGTATATTGGACTGAATTTGATGCGTTCCTCCATTAATCTTGGTTTGCACACAAGAAAATTGATCTCTTAATCTCTTAAAGCAAATTATGTTCCCGATAGTGCAATATTAGCTGACTATATCTTTGATGGAAATTTGATCCTGACCAGATGCAATCACAACCTACTTTCGAGTCATCTTAATGACTCAGCAAAAACTCTCCTGTTTACCTCGTGCTTTTCTAATTGGGGCTTTTCTCACCACAGCATTATTTTGTGTGATTATCTGGAACCCTTTTAAGTTTATTCATGGAAGTGTATTGTCCTCTCTGCCCAACGATGCTGACACCTGCAAACCTGTTTAAAAATATATATATTCATGTAAGTAATGTGAATAAAAACAGAATGAAAGGATTTGCCCTGCTCTAAAGAGGATTTAAAATCTGGACTTGTCTGTCTAATTTTAATCATGCCATTGGGATTCTTCTTCACATCTAAAAACAGAGAATGTGCCTCTAGGACTGAGATAGCAGCAGAGATTTACATCTGTAGTGGATGGTAAGTATGCTTATTATGACTTACGAGTTTTAAAAAAAAAATATTTTAATGAGTGCTTTAACCTTTTTGAAAATGTGCACAGTGGCTGTCTTTGTTGGAGTAATGTCACTTTAATGTCTCTTAGTATGAAGCTACAACCAAGTGACGATTACACTGAAAAGCTGGAATGTTTCAACAAAAAAATGACTCAGTTAAAAAGAAGTGACAAAGAAAAATACTGTCAAACATATTAGAAATAGCATTTGACAGTATATACACTCACTGGTCACTTCATTAGTTTGACTCCCTTTCGCCTTCAGAACTGTCTTAATTCAGGTTCAACAAGGTGCTGGAAACGTTCCTCAGAGAGTTTGGTCTATACTGACACGATGGCGTCATGCAGTTGCTGCAGATTTGTCAGTTGCGCATCCATGATGCAAATCTTCTGCCACATCCCAGAAGTGCTCTTCTGGATTGAGATCTGGTGGCTCTGGAGGCTATTTGAGTGCAGTGAACTCATTCTCATTCTCAAGAAACCAGTTCGAGGTATAACGTGTTATCCTGCCGGAAGCGGCCGTTAGGAGATACACTGTGGTTATAAAGGGATGGACATAATCAGCAAACAACTAATTCTGGCCGTCAGACCAAGCAACTTTTTTCCAATCTTCTGTTGCGCAATTTTGCGAAGTCCTTGTGAATCGTAGCCTCGGTCTGCCGTGGTCTTCTGCTGCTGTAGTCCATCTGTTTCAGTTTGAGGTGTTTTCAAAGATGGCCTTCTGTGTACCTGTAATGAGTGTTTTGTTGTTGTTTTATTTCATTTTTTTTTTTTAGGTACTTTTGTTTTCTATCAGCTCAAAGTAGTCTGGCTACTTTTACCTCTGGCATCAACAAGGCATTTTCACCCAGAGAACTGCTGCTGTTTTCTCCTTGTCGGACCTTTTTCTGTAAACCCTAGAGATGGTTGTGGAGACAAATCCCAGTAGATCAGGAGTTTCTGAAATCCTCAGACATGCCCGTCTGACATCAACAAACAAGGGTGTGATCAAAGCCACTTAAATCACTTTTTTCTTCAGCAGGTTGTCTTGACCGTGTCTATACGCCTAAATGCACTGCAGTGCTGCCATGTGATTGGATGATTAGGTATTTGCATCACTGAGCATTTTAACAGGTGTACTTAACAAGTGCCCAGGGAGTGTATATGCAGCATTTATTGGCAGATTCTGTGTTGTGATGTAGCTTTAAACACTTCACCAATACCATATAACAAATAAAAATGAAAAAAACAATTGCAGTTGTTAAAAAAAACACTTTCTCCAATACTTTAGACAGAAAAAGCAGCATAGACACTGGAAAAATTTGCACAACTCTGTATGATCAAGATTAGGTTCTTTATGCGAGGACTGTAGCACATTTAAATTGGTATAGTCCGTAGCACCAGTTAAGTATTTATAATGGTTATGTCTGATGACTCAATGACACAAAAAAACCTTTTTGAAAAGCTAAGAGGGAACATTTGAAGCAGTAAAAGTTGGGCCTTAGCACTGCAACAAACATATTTCAAAAGGCGCAGCTTTTATTTTGAAAATGAACAGCCTCTTTCCTATTTGTGTCACAGTGTCATTAATGGTTGGTGAGATGTTGGCAAGTGTTTGCAGACAAGTCGGTGTCTTCGAATGGAACTACGGGGCAATCCGCTAGTGACCAAAGCAATTACAAGGAGGTTTTCTGTGCAGCACTGCGCAACTTTTCGCAACCAATTTCACTCGCTGACTGCCAGCAACCTCCAACAACCAGTTGTCAACCAGTCAGAGAATAAAATTTTTTCCCTAGCAACCTGTTTTTGCCAGTGGGTTACCAACTTGGGCCTAGAACTGTGTAGATGGGACCTTAGGTGAAGATTGGTTCCAACACTTGAGCTGATATCTCGAAAAATTGATAAATCCACAGATTTGGGTACAAATCCAGAGAAAGAGAAAGCTGCATTGTGCTGCAGAAGAATGGACTGTGGAGATCTCGTTGGTTAGCGGAGGAGGATAGTGGGACTCCAGGACAGGCCTGTGACTTGTAAACAGTCACACGTGTGAGGCTGAACTGTATACTGGAGGTTAACAGTGAGCGCATTTTACGCCATGCTTATTTAGATGCGACTCATCTCTTCCTTAAAACATAATGGTGATCCAGGAGAAGGTGGAATTATTGGTTTTGTGCACCTTACAAGTTGACTGACTGTGTTTATTTGCATAATAAAGCAGAAATGCAAAAAGATATGAAAAGAAAATTCAAAAATAAATCCATTTATGGAAATTAATATAGGCAAAAATGAAATGGGAAACTATTATAAAAAAAATACAAAAACGATTAATTAACATAATTATGTACAAATGGAAAAACAAATTAAGCAAATGGGAATTAATAGAAAGGTAAATAAAAGAAACCAATGAAAATATAAATCTCAGTTTTTACCTTTTAAATTATTAAATATTTATTATTTATTTATAGATATATCATTTGTTTATTGTGGCAGTAATCTACAGTGCCTTGCGAAAGTATACGGCCCCCTTGAACTTTTCAACCTTTTGCCACATTTCAGGCTTCAAACATAAAGATATAAAATTTTAATTTTTTGTGAAGAATCAACAACAAGTGGGACACAATCGTGAAGTGGAATGAAATTTATTGGATGTGTCAAACTTTTTTAACAAATAAAAAACTGAAAAGTGGGGCGTGCAATATTATTCGGCCCCTTTACTTTCAGTGCAGCAAGTGCAGAGAGCTTCATGAAGACCAAGGAACACACCAGGCAGGTCCGAGATACTGTTGTGGAGAAGTTTAAAGCCGGATTTGGATACAAAAAGATTTACCAAGGTTTAAACATCTCAAGGAGCACTGTGCAAGCAATCATATTGAAATGGAAGGAGCATCAGACCACTGCAAATCTACCAAGACCCGGCCGTCCCTCTAAACTTTCATCTCAAACAAGGAGAAGACTGATCAGAGATGCAGCCAAGAGGCCCATGATCACTCTGGATGAACTGCAGAGATCTACAGCTGAGGTGGGAGAGTCTGTCCATAGGACAACAATCAGTCGTACACTGCACAAATCTGGCCTTTATGGAAGTGTGGCAAGAAGAAAGCCATTTCTCAAAGATATCCATAAAAAGTCTCATTTAAAGTTTGCCACAAGCCACCTGGGAGACACACCAAACATGTGGAAGAAGGTGCTCTGGTCAGATGAAACCAAAATCGAACTGTTTGGCCACAATGCAAAACGATATGTTTGGCGTAAAAGCAACACAGCTCATCACCCTGAACACACCATCCCCACTGTCAAACATGGTGGTGGCAGCATCATGGTTTGGGCCTGCTTTTCGTCAGCAGGGACAGGAAAGATGGTCAAAATTGATGGGAAGATGGATGGGGCCAAATACAGGAGCATTCTGGAAGAAAACCTGTTGGAGTCTGCAAGAGACCTGAGACTGGGACGGAGATTTATCTTCCAACAAGACAATGATCCAAAACATAAAGCCAAATCTACAATGGAACGGTTCACAAATAAACGTATCCAGGTGTTGGAATGGCCAAGTCAAAGTCCAGACCTGAATCCAATGGAGAATCTGTGGAAAGAGCTGAAGACTGCTGTTCACAAACGCTCTCCATCCAACCTCACTGAGCTCCTTTTGCAAGGAAGAATGGGCGAGAATTTCAGTCTCTCGATGTGCAAAACTGATAGAGACATACCCCAAGAGACTTGTAGCTGTAACTGCAGCAAAAGGTGGCGCTACAAAGTATTAACGCAAGGGGGCCGAACAATATTGCACACCCCACTTTTCAGTTTTTTATTTGTTAAAAAAAAGTTTGACACATCCAATAAATTTCATTCCACTTCACGATTGTGTCCCACTTGTTGTTGATTCTTCACAAAAAAATTAAAATTTTATATCTTTATGTTTGAAGCCTGAAATGTGGCAAAAGGTTGAAAAGTTCAAGGGGGCCGAATACTTTCGCAAGGCACTGTATATGATTGGAACAGGGTGAGCTAGAGCTAGCTTGTTCATTTAGATATGGTGTGGTTAAATAATATAAAATATAATTAGTGAGCTTTAGAGCTGCTCTGAAGTTGCTTTTGTTAGGCTTGTAGCCACTAGGAGCCAGTTCGGTTAGCTTAGCATAAACACAGCCAAGGAAATGAATCACCATGTTTCATGTTTCTATGGATGTTAAATTATTCCCTTTTTTAACCTGCAAAACACCACAAAAACATTGATACAAACAACCATGAACAACACGGTTTGACTAAAATGTAACAGAAACAGTGCCGCGCAGGAGCAGCAAATATGTCTCCAAATGAATAAAACAGAAAAAGAGTTACAGAAAAGCTTCTTCTTTACTTATGTTGTGCTGAGTACAGTACGACAGGAGAGACTATTAGCTGAACAAAACTTGAATTCCCTGTAAGTAATACTGAGAGCCAATTATCGTTACAGCATCACTGATTGTGCGTATTGAAAAAAATACACAATATGATATCAAAAAGAGAAACTAAATCAGCGAAGGATAGAGAAAGCTGAACCTTCTACATGATGTTTTGTTTTTGTTTATGGATCTGTGCACAGACAATTTGGCATTAGGGGATGTCAGCCGTACTCATCCTAATAGTGTATGATCCTTTTCTTCAGCAAATTTTCTAAATGTGCTGCTGTCTTATCACTTTTTCCACCAAGAAGATCACAGGGGGGTTTATTTTAAACCAGACTTTTTTTTTGTGTGTGTGTGTGTGTGTGTGTGTGTGAGAGAGAGAAAGAGAAAAAAGGTCAGTCCAGGAAAGAAGCTCTGTGACAACAAGAAAGTTCAATGTGCAAAGTAGCTACAAAACAACAGCAAAGACGTTTTTGTTCTGGAAAGGCTTCAGTCGGGAAGCAGCCAGCAGGGTCAGACGCCAAGCCGACAGAGATCTTTGACAAACCCCTTTTTGAGTCAGTAGTTTATTCTACTAACAGACAAACTGAGCTGCACAGCTTCAGGGCTTCAGTTTTTTAAAAAATTCCACAGAACAGTTCTTCCTCCATGGACTCAGAATAACAGCGTCTATCAGCTGTGGAGGAACTATTCTTTTAATTGTTGCACTACTCGCTCTAGAGAGATGCAGCTTATAGGCACTGTTTTCCAGCCACTCTTGTCAGGTATTAACATCAACCTCAATCCTCAAGTCTACTTTAAAATCTTCATGCGTGCAAGTGCAAGAAAAGTGCACTATTTAAATACTGCCATTTAAACCCAACAGAGGGCAGAAATTGTGTTTCCCCTTTATTATGATACCCTGTATCGAGGCAAACTGCTCTTCTACAGCATTTAAAACCATCACTTGACTTTGATGACCACTTACACTCACACTGCGCCTCCCTTCATTTCCTGTATTATGACGGCAACATATTGTAATTTCTGAGGTGCCACTTGAAAACTCTCAAACACTTATCAATTTCTTCTTTAGCTGCAGGGATGTGAAAAGCTATTCTCTACTGAAGGAAAAGGGTTATCCAAAACCCAAATCACTAATTTAAAAAAAGTAATTGCCCCCATGAACTTAATAGTGCTTTGTGTCAACGGCAGCAACCAAATACCTCGGATAACTGGAGATCAATCTCTGACATTAATTTAGTGGGATTTTGGCCTTGTCTTCTCTGCAGAACTGCTCTAGTGCTCCCACACTGGAGACTCTGTGAACATGAACTGCTCTTTTCAGCTCCCACAACAGCATCTCAATAGGGTTGGGGGCCAGACTTTGACTAGGCCGCTCTGCAACTTTAATCTAAATTCTTTTAGGCCATTTGGAGGTGGACTTGATCTGATTGCCTCATGTCCTCCTTCGGGATTTGCAGGCAGATTTTGTGCTTCCCTCAGTTACGGCAAGTCACCGTGGTGCTAATTCAGTAAAGTATCTTCACAGCATTACTCTGCTGCCTCCCTACTTCGCTCTTATGTTCTTTGATATGGAGTTTGGTCTATGCCAGATATGTTGGGACACCCGTCAACAAGCTGTTCAGCTTTTGATTCTTCAGTCAAAAAAACTTTCTCCCTAAACGTTTGAGGGTCATCGCTGTGAGCCTTAATGTTCTTCTGAGTAAGTAAGTGGTTTTTGCCTCGCTGCTTCCCTGTGGATGCCTTTTTTTTGCCCAGTTTCTATCACAGTGGAGTCATGAACAGTGACTTTTTTCTGCGTGATATTGTAAGGTCTTTACCCTGCAGTACAAAGTGCCTTGAAAAGACTAATTCTATTAATGGATGCTATATAAAAGGAATTCATATAAACTGCCCTTTCTGATTGATGGTGAGAGAGGCCTGAAGTTGCTTGGATTTTTTCCTTGGATCTTTTGTGACTTCCTGGATGATGTGTTTTGGAGGACGTCAGCCGCTTCTTTGAAGGTTCCCCGTTGTTTCGAGACTGCATTTGTAGATCACGCGTCTCCCTGAGGACCTGTGGTGTCGCAGAGTCTTAGAAATAGCTGTGTAACCCTTCGCAGATTCACCTTCTTCCTTGTGTCTTTTTGTTTGTCTTACTTTTCTGTTACTGGTGCGAACTTTGAGCCAACTTAGTGCTTCTGAAGTAGTAATTGGGCATGGGTGTCTATAATACTTTTTGTTAGTACTTTGTTGGACCGCGTTTAAAGCTCTGACATGGTTTAGGATGAGTGGCACACAAAACCATACAAAATACTGTGCTGTAATTTTCTAAGAGAAGTGAGGAAAGTTCATAAAGAGCACGGCTTAGATGGTCAAATTAGCATTATGTTTTAACTCGAGTTCTAAGACATAAGCGCCTGACCTGCACATAGAAAGCCCATGTGGGTGTGCTTCTATACATATCACAAGGACCCCCAAGCGCCATCGTGGCGATGCACATGCACCTACAGTAACCATTAACTGGTCTTAAGAAGCATCCCCAAAGGTCCCTTTATGCAAGTAAAGATTATCTTATTTTTCAATGGTCTTTTAAGAATTCAACAACAAAAAAAAAAAAGCACTTAAACAGGGATTCCCATTAAGAACAAATCTCTTTTACACGAGAGACCTGGCCAAGGTATCAGCCATACAACCTTAAAACATCTCAAAAAATGCTACAAATACAACATAAAATACAAAAGCTACAACATACTATACAATATAAATATACCCATAACTCTCACATCACTCTGCACACATCAACACCCTTCAAACATCAAGACAGAACAACACATTTTTGAGTGGAGGGGACTTTACATAGGAACTATGATCCTGCTTAACTTCCTGCATTAATCTAGAGATGTTTCCCAGGGTGCAGATTTATCTGAATAAAATGTGCTGCTGATGCTTTGTTGAATTCATGCGGGTCTGTGAACATGAACAGAACATGTGCAGAAACATAATTTAGACTGTAGGGGCGGTTAGTTGGTTAAGTCAGTAAGCAATCTTCTGCTAAACTTTAAGACTTGCCTATTGCTCCTTTCTCTGGAGCACAAGAGATCTAAGGCCATGTCCTCTTTTAAGTTGCTCAGATTGGAGACGTAGCAGAACACTCCCACAACTTAATTAGTCCTCAACAAGTCCATGCTCTGCTCATGCAGCCCTTCATCTTCAGCTAAACTCTTTGAAGGCTGCACAGTTGCATTGGGTGTTTTATTCCAGCAGACCAGCTTAGCAGCAAAGAAGTGTAGGGAGTCTATAAATGGATGATCAACCAAAGATTATAACTGATTTAGCTGGAGGAAGTAAGATGGAGGCTGCTTTCAGGCTGTGCCTGCTCTGGCGCCAGGTCGGCCTTCCAAGGGAGGGGTGAACCACTGGGTGTAAGCCGCAGTAATGGCAGCATATTTAAAAGATGAAGTGAAGATAAAGGTTATAAAATCTATCAACTGCTCAGAGAAGTTTAGTGGAACAAGAGAGTGACAGCTCCACTCATTCTGATTTGATTGGCAATGGAAATCTGTCATGCGTTCATTAAGGTATTTCATGATTTTTTCTACATTTTTTTTTTTTAGTTTCATTAATGGAAATATTTCAAAGACAAGGACAAATAGAACTTCAGCATCTGAGGATCCAGCCACATTTTCATGGCACTCTGGATGACACTTGAAAAGACCATTCTCAAAGGGCTTTCATATCTGTTTAGTTTTTAAAAAATGATACTTCATCTTGGATTAGGTCAGAAAGACTATGACAGGTGGTTGTCACAATCAGCCGGCCCTGTGCCTGAAAAGTCCTTTAGAATGCATGAAACACTTCAGAGTTTTCAGATTAACTTTAGAGGAGATTAAATATGACAAAAACAATTTCACTGTTTTTGAGCAAACAATACATTATAGTAGTAAATTAGATAAAAATGTAATTTCAAATGTGTACTTGCTTGGAAAACACATAAAAACATGGGGAAAACAACTCTTTTTTTTAAATGAATGAATAGAATAAGGTATTTACTTAAAGCTGCTAATTTTAATAATTTATGTATATATATATATATATATATATATATATATATATATAATAATACTGTTACATTCACCTTCCACATCCTCTCTAGCTCTTCTCATGTTCTTCTTGATGTTGCCATCACTTGGTATTGCTACATCTATCACTATGGCTTTCTTCTTCTTCTTGTCTGTCTGTCTGTATCTGGAAGTCCCACAGGATCTTAGCTCAGTCATTCCACCCGCCGGGTCGTATCCCATTTTGACCTCGGGACTTCCAGGTCATATTCAGCACAGATGTTCCTGTATACTATACCAGCCACTTGGTTATGGTGTTCCATGTATGCCCTGCCTGATAGCATCTTTCACCCTGCTGGTATGTGCTGGATTGTCTCAGGGGGCATCTCTGCACAGCCTGCACTTGGGGTCTTGCCTCATGTGGTAGACCCCAGCCTCTATCAGTCTTGTGCTTAGAGCTTGTTCCTGTGCTACCATGATTAGTGCCTGTGTGCTGTCTGTCAGTTCAGCTTTGTCCAGCCATTGGTAGGATTTTTCGATATCAGCCACTTCTTCTCTTGGTGGTACATGCTCTGCTTCTGACTACTCTGCAGAGGCCTGTCCTTCCATGATGATTCCTCTTCTTTGTCCTCTTCTTTGTTGCTATAGATCTAGGTTGCATGATGAGTGTTTCTTTTCATTCACCTCTTTTTACTCTGCTTACCCACCACTGCACATTTAATCATTAGTTATTATTAATCTCTGGCTCTCTTCTACAGTGTGTCTTTTGTCCTGTCTCCCTCCCCTCAGCCCCGACTGGTCACAGCAGATAACTGCCCCTTCCTGAGCCTGGTTCCGCTGGAGGTTTCTTCCTGTTAAAAGGGAGTTTTTCTTCCCACTGTTGCCAAGTGCTTGCTCATAGGGGGTCATTTTCTCTATAATTATTGTAAGGTCTTTACCTTACAATATAATGCGCCTTGAGGTGACTGTTGTGATTTGGCGCTATATAAATAAAACTAAATTGAATTGAATCATTTCTCGTGTTTCTGCTGCCTGAGGTATTCACTAAGCTCACTAGTCCTTGGCCTCCTTCATTCCACTTAACGTACAGTCTCAGGGTGCTGGATTTGGGGTGAAACCCTCCATACATGGTAAGGAGATTTCCTGTCTTGATGTCAGTGGCTTCTATCTCCTCCTTTGGCCAGATTATTATCCCAGCAAGGTATCTGACTACTGGCAGGGCGTATTGATAGCCTGGATCTTGTTTTTCCCATTCAGCGGACTCCTTAGGACTTGCCTTACTCTCTGTACTGCAGGTACTTGGAGGATGCAGCTTTCCTAATGGCCGCTTCATGATTCCCATTTGCCTGTGGGATTCCAAGGTACTTGTGGCTGTCCACAATGTCTACAATGTTACCTTCTGTCATTGCAATCCCCTCAGTTCTGCTTATGCAGATCAGAAGTGGTGACAGATCATCTCCTTGGTAAATCCCGCATTTGATGTTGACTTGTTCAACTGGCTTGAAGTTGGCCTCTTGTGTTGTTCTCCACATTCCCACTGAGTCCTTGATGAAGGTTCTTAGGGTCCTGTTGATCTTGTATAGTTCTAGGCATTCCAGGATCCATGTGTGTGGCATTGAGTCACAGGTTTTCTTATAATCAATCCAGGCGGTGCGCAGGTTGGTCAGTCTAATCTTACAGTCTCGAGCAACTGCTCTATCTACCAGTAGATGGTGTTTTGATCCCCTGGTCTCTCTATCAGTTCCTTTCTGGGCCCCGTTCATGTGTTGAGCCACGTGCCTGCTCATGCCTGACAGGAGTTTCCATGTTGATCAGGACCGTCCGGCCTTCAGTCAGCCAATCTGGGTGTGTCTTAGTCTCTAGCAGCTGGTTCATTCGTGCTCCCGGAGTGCAGTTAGCTTCTTTAGCCAGTAGGTGTGAATCATGTCAGGTCCTGGAGCTTTCTTGTGTGTCTGTCACTGTGACAGTTACTTAATTCTGTTCAGGGAGGCTGCTGCGGTCTGCTCTTAGATCCACTAGCCACTTTGCATTGGTGTTGTGTGTTGTATCCTTCTCCAATATATACTGTATATTTTTAACTATTATTATTATTGTTCTGTTATTCGCATTTGGTTGTAATTCAGTGGATAGTTTTCCTCTTGGATCCTATATTCTGTGAATATGATATGAATTGATTTTTACAGGCAAAGACCGAGAAAAAAGGTGCACTTGATTTGCACTTACTAACATGCAGCACTAGGTGACAAACTGTATAAAAAGTTAATATGTTAAACTGCATGTTTCCGGCTTGGTATTACCTTGTCTGAAAACCATCTAGTGTTGCTGATAAAGTTTATTTCATATTTTACTGGCTATTGCAGTTTATCATCTTTATTTCTTCTAGAAGTGGAATGAAAGCTGAGTTTCAGTGGAGAAAAGTATTGATTACAAGTAAAGTTGCACAGTGAAAACACTGTGTATGTTAGATGTAAGATGTGTATGTAAGATGCAAACATGCAGATAAACTAATGTTGCTTGACTGTTTTGGATAATTAAAATGTAGGAAAAACACCAATTTAAGCGAATAAGCAAAAGTCAGAAACTGGGTTGATAACTACATCTGCCCATTAAATCATTTCCATCCAGCCTTTCACTGAAACTCGAATTTCTGATCATCAGAAGAAGGAGACAACCAAGAAAACTGTTCTTTTTCTCCTCTTCCAGAGGTGCCGTTGCCTTTATATCCTTACCAGTAAGTTTAGATTGTGTATTTGGATGTGAAGCTTACACCCAGAGGTGAAAAGCAGCATCAACATTTACTGCAGTGCTCTGCAAATGGTACAAGTTTCTTTTCCAAGACAAAAAAAAAAACCCAACTATGCCATTTATGCATATATAGAGCACAGTCTTCCAGCAGCCAGGCAGCCAGCTTGAACTGCATTGCATTATACACACATAACATGCTTCACTATCCTCAAGTCATATATCAAACACACCCTCCCATTCTTTTAAGCAGGCAAAAATTCCCATCTGTACAATCACATCAGTATAGAATTAGAGTTCGGCATCTAGGCCAAACTCTCCCCACATTCTGCTGCTGTAATAAATCATTTCAAAAATAATTTGACTGAACTACAAATTAATTAGTAATTTACTCTTAAATTCCTGTCTTATCATTTGTCACACAGCGAGTCTGTTGTTCAGGCCTCTGGCCTAACAATCATCCTTGACTACGCCCAATAACACCACGGACAGGTGAAGCGAATAACATTGATCATCGCATTGCAAAGCAACGTTCTGCTGGGAACTCTTGGATTCTGGCATTCATGTTTATGCCACTTTGACATGTACCACACGGTGACAGCAGTGACATTCCCAGGTGTCAGTGGTCTGCCCCTGCAGGACAATTCACCCACCACACTGTAAAAACTGCTCGGGGATGGCTCTAAGAACATTACAAAGAACCCAAATTGTTAAGCCAGTTGCCAAACTCTTAAGACAGAGCATCCCTAAGATGTGCCGAAACAAGTGCGACCCGCCGAGGCCCGCCACTGGAACCCGAAGGACCCAGAGGACCCACTGCCAGCGTCCTGGTGCTTGACACCACAGGGCACCCTGAGAGGTCCGGGATTCTTGCCTGGCAAGTTAGTTAGGTTTAACGCTTTGGCCTTTTGGTGTAGTCAAAAGCCACGATGAAATGCACTTTAAAAATGTTCAAACAATGTTGACTTAATGTCAGTGTTTGGCGACATGCTGCATGTGATAATGCATCAGAATTACCAATTTTATAATTATTACCACATATATTTTCCACAGATAAAAAACTTTGAATTTAAATTGATGCTGTTAAGACATTTACTGATAATACTGCTGTGTTTTTACGTCTTTGCCTCCTGCTTCACAAAGAAAGGAAATTCTCAGGTTTTTAAGCTGCACATATGTAAGTTGTGTGCCGGAATGTTCTTAGACTTCTGTTGTCAAAAAAAGGAAACGGCAGAGAGAAACTTTTCTTTTAAACTGTTATGCTAAATGAAAAGTTCACAACCCTAAACAGACAAAAACCAAGCTGGAAAAAAAACTTCCAAGAAGGCGAAATTAAAGTGGAATATTCATCTTTATCTGAAGGCACAAGAAAGTCATTTGTAACATTTGGTACACATGAAATCTGCTGATTGTTGTGTAAGGTCAAAGCCTGCTGTGTTGCTTGATCTTAGATGTCAGCGTGCATATTTAGGGCTATTTTTAAATGAATGCACGATGTGACAAGATATACATATTTTTAAATCACTTATACACATGAACAGGGAAAAGCAGAAAGTTTAATCATGCAGATGACCATCCTGAAAAACGGAAACAACTCGTGAATACAAAGGAGCACTTACGTAGAGTCCTCCTCTGGCCATGGTTTGTATATTCCAGCAGTGTTGCTCACCTCTCCCTGATTATAGCTCCTTCAGCATGTTTCCTCTGTCCTTGCCTCGCTCTCCTCAAGATGCAGTTTTAAGAATCCTTCAACCGGGCGTACTGAGATTGAGTTCCGGGTCACTAGGAAACAAAAGAGGGAAGGGAAGAGGCGACAGGGCTAATTGTGAAAACAACTTTCTAGTGTTAAATTCTGCATCACTCTGTACTGTAAAGCTCAAATATCCAGTTGAAGTAACAAGCTAATATTTGACTTTAAATTGCATTAAACATTTACTCATGGTGGAGGTTCTGTTTGATTATTCTGATACAGCGTGGGTTGCTTACAGGGTGCTTTAGCTCAGCCTGCTGCATTTTCCACTAATGTGGCTCCAGACGCTCGATGTGTCTTGATCTGGGAAAAGTTAGCGAACTGGATGTTCGTACATTTTGTGCTTACCTTGAGTCAGACAAAAGCAAATGTTTAAAATGATTCATGGAAAACTCGGAGAGCCGGCACTGGGTGCCCAGCTTTGTCTGAGTCATAGTTTCTTTCTCTCTACAGCGGAGGTCAAGAGTGCTAAGCTGGTATGATCTGTAGTGGGCACATGGATGGGAAACAGCCCTGTTGAAATTATCCTTCAAAGTCATCTGCCACTCACTGACTAGTTTTGGATGTTTGAGCTTCACTGTGCAGAATGATGTAGTGCAGGGTTTGACACTAGAAGGGCTTCTTACATCCATCGGCTAAAAGTGGAAAGTTTCTCTAAGTTGACCTAAAATGTGACTCGTGGTGAACTTTTAATGCCTGAAGGAGTTCGGCGTGACTGATGACTGCTTGCATATTCATAGGTTCTAAATTTTTTAGTTGGGGGGGGGGTAATGCAATTTAAAAAAATTCTAACTAGATGTTTGAAAATTTCCCATGCAAACTTATCCAAATACTATTTAAAGTGCAGTTGGTATTTTTATATAGCCCATTTTCAAATCTTCCTGAAGGACATAGATAGAGAATTCTTCCAATGGTATCTCATAAATAAAGACATTATATAAAATTAAAATAAATAATTTATGTATCAATCCTCCAGTAAAATCTTGTGCAAATTCTTGGACGTGGGTTTAATGAGCTTGTTTTTCCCTCTATATTTTTATTACTTTTTAGATCTTATATTAGGGTACGTGTTGCTCTCTATTCCTGCAATCCTCATACAGTGCAGTTGTAATCACTGCTGATTGCATGCAGCTTCTGCAGGTGTCAGTATGACTGTAGCCGGTAGGAGGGACTTGATGCTCCAACTTCTCATTTTGTGTCTCTCTGCTCTCTAGCCAGTCGTCCTGGTCCTGCTTGGAGAGAGACGACGACGACATCAGCAGCACGGCATTACAGGGAACACCATGCATCTGATGCTCACCAGACGAGTGGACGCTCACATTTTTTCGCTTTATTGTTTTTGATTTGCGTTATTTTTGTTGCGTCTTTTCTTTCTTTTCTCCCCTCCTCCTCCTTTTCACCCAATCTCTGACGCGCAAGGACACTACAGCATCCATCCACGGCAGAAACGCTCGCATAGAGCATCCTCTGTACAGACGCACCAACCATCCTCCTCCTTCCTTCCTTCCTCCCACTCTCCTCCTCTTCTCTTTTGTCGTTCTGTTCTAACCCAGAGGACATCGGGACCTCTTCTATTTCCCCACTTTGCCCGGAGACATGGATCTATGGTTTCATTCGATCCGGATTTGCTGGTGGAGGGTTTTGTTTCTGATGAGTGTTTTCCAGGACTATCTGAGCTCCATGCTGGACTGCCCGCCGACCTGCAGCTGCTCTCAAACAGAGATCTTTTGCAATAAGTCCGACAACGGCAGGTTTTTCCCTTTACTCGCCATGCAAGATCCTGGGAGCAATGGGACCAGCGGTGACATAGCGGAGTTATTCAAAAACATCACCTCTATGTAAGTACATAGGGATTATGCCGTGCGTTTCGGGATCATCGATTGATTCCATTCCCTCTATGTTGCTTTCTTTGCACTGATCTGACTTGTTGGCTGATATTTTTTTAATTCTTAGACTTTTTACACTTCTATCAGTCTCTTTAGTGGCCAAAGATGCTAAAACCATCTTCGATAAATGGTCTTTGAATGGAGGCTAAATGCGCTTATTCTTCCTCACGTGCCCAATTAAGTCAAATCACTTGCAGCCTTGCAACAAACTGCTTGGTCTTGAACCTGGGTACTGAATGTCGAATGCCCACCCCCTTCCCTTCCCCCTTCCCCTTCCCCAAATCCCCAGTGTGTCCCCATAAAGTTCCTCCTCCGCAGCGGCACCGCAGGCCTACACGTCCAAATGACAGAAGGATGTTGCGGAGAACCTCGCATCATCCGTGCGCTTGATTTCCGTCGTCATGTACAGCAACTGTTCCGACAGATTGTGCTAAATGAAACAGAAATAAATGGTGCAGTAAGGTCAACCAGTTACATCCTCTGAGAACGATGCGACCTGACAAACTTTATTGTGTCCAGATGATGCGGGGCGGATTAGGGATGCGAAAACGTCACTTGTGGCTTTTCCCCCTCCTTTCCACAGACATGGGCATGCAGAAAGATTGGTTTCATAAAGGCTTTGCTCAAAACAGAGGAGCTATGATGACGGCAGACTACCCCCACCACCACCGCCACCCACCACCCCACCCACACACCCCCAGAAGTACATTTTCATTCTGCGTTCTCCCCCTCTTTCTTTCTTTCTTTCTTTCTCCCCCTCTCTCCCTGGCATCGATCCTCCCTGCTAACATCAAAGCTTTCTTTCTTGAAAAGTCAGGGGAGGAAAGGGGGGGAAAGCCGAGCTCTGGGCCTTAAAATAAGACCCCTGGTGTCGATGAGGCTGATTTGCATGTAAAGTAAACATCTCCCGTTAACGCGCTGGAATTCCCCGCACGGTTTCCTCCGCGTCGTCTTACGCCACAAAGGACTTTTGCTCTCATCAGTTTTGGTATCCCGCTCACCCTTTATCCGTCTGAGGCAGACAACTTATTCTGTGACACGGCTCATCGCGTTCCTGCGCCGCTAGAGGGTAGCCTGGTACCCTCTATAATCTGGGAATCAAGCGCTCTCCTTACAACACAGGAGCCGTTTACGTGACTGCTTTTTTTTCTTCATCGGGGGCACTTTTTTCTGTGAGGAATAAGCACAGGTTTAAAGCTCGACAGCATTAAATGGAGAGGAAGGAAGGGTCAGGGTTCACGGCGCACTAGTGATTAGTGTGACCCTCCAATAAAGATTTCCTCCTTGTGAAAGCTGCGCCTTTCACATTTCTCTCCTCTCAAGCCGCTGAAGTCAACAACCTCTTAGATTTCCAGTTAAAAATGCCAAATATTCCGTTTATACCAAGCACAAAGTCATGCATTGATCGCCTTTTTTGCCTTTGAGAAAACCTAATGCAACTGACCCAGGACTAATTGTGCATTTCATGGCCCCTGGCCAGCTGGCGCGTTTTTTTTCTCCTTTTTTTGGCTGCTCTGTATGGACGGCAACCTCCACTAGCACCACCAGCAGCTCAGTAACAGCATATCAGCCTATACTGCCCAATGTCACAGCAGCTAACACCTCTGATTAAACTGTGCATTCACACCACACTGGAACAATAATTAGCTGTTTAATATATACTAATTGCTTTGCTTTCTAAGCCTACATGCAATTATTTATGTTAAAATGCACAATCACCACACATGTGTATGATCAAAAATTAAGTTCATTGCTTAATGCTAATTTATTATCTAGCCAGAGGCCATGACCTTAAAAAATAACAAGGTGTGACTGTAATAAAGAACATTTCAGAGACGGTGCCCATATCCAGTCCATGATCCTCTCTCTTTGTAAGGGGGGGGAGATGCATGTGTTTTGATTATATGAATTCTATTTCATTCATCTCAAGAAATACTCAGAGGCAAGGGGACAATTTATGGAGATAGAAAGCTAGAGTGAGGGCTGGTAGCAGGAACTGTGGAGGGGGTGGGTGGGTGATTGGCCAGCCAAAGAAAACTGCCAAGTCCAGATAATAGTTTTCCCAGTTCTCTCACATTAGAAATTCATCACAAGAGGCATCACTGCTTGAAGTGGATAAGATAAGGCTTTGCTGTTATACTTGAGGGGTCGGGGGTGTGGGGGTGTGGGGGTGGGGGTCTCTGAGAGCAGCTGAAGCATTTGACGGGTTTGTGTAAGTGTAGCTCTGAGCACAGGCGCGTGTTTGTTTTCAAAATCCAATCAGCTTTTCCTCCTCTGGTGATGACATTTGGTCTCATTTTGTTTTGTTTTGTTCTCTTTTTTTTGTTTGTTTGTTTTGTGCGTGTGCGGCTGAAAGCCCGGTTTGTAAGGGAGAGGCTGAAGTGTCGAACCAATCTCTATGGTCATTACTGCGCTGTCAAACGACTAAAACGTCTCCAACGTGTGCTTAGAGAAAATCTCCCCCCCCCCCGGTAACCTCCCCATCTCTTATGTGCTTAAGTCGATCCTTGGATTCAACAATGCATCCATGCAATCACTCATTGCTGGAGTTGTTGCAAAGCACTGAACTAAAGATGTATTTCGCGGCAGACATTTTGACTTGTAATTGCAGGAACAGCACAGACCTCAGCCACATTAATGGGGCGTGCATTGCACTTAGAGATGATCCTGGTATTGTGCATGCTGGCCGACGAGGACGGCTCACAGGAACCTGTGTTGTAAATGGATCATTGATTATATCTTCAATTCCATCTGTGCTTTTCCTGCTGTGGTCATTTAAAATGTCTGTCGTGAGAAAGATCTATGAGGAGAATTGGTTTGCCGCACTAAGAGTGTGAAAGACCTTTGACCGTGTGATAGTAATTAACCTGTGATCTTGCTACAATTTCTATCGTAGTGTAGTATTCCCACTCTGTAGTTATAAACAATTCATAAGGATATGAAGATGATACAAAAATGAAAATGACGAAGCCCTAAACTGCTGAGATGTGATCAACGCATACCTTTTAAATATATTTTTAATCATACCTTTGGTGTGATCCCAAATTTTACCGTGTTTCCAGATTTCCTGTGCCTGTCTGCAGTGTTCAGGTGTGGCATTTTACAATGTTCTGCTGCACTTACTTCCATATAAACATGGAGGGGGAAAATGTAATGTTTCCCTAGATGCAGTTTAACTGCTTTTGCAATGAGTTTATGGAACTGTACTGTGTTTTTTAATCCTGTAGAGGTTTATTGTTTGTCCAATTATATTTAATACGCCTCCAAACGTATTTGAAGATGTATAAAAGACATAGATTGAATGAATTGGATCTGGTATGATCTTTGCAGAAAAACATTTAAAAAAAAATAAAACAATGAACAAAATTAATTTGCCTCTTCCTCCTTTATTAAAACAGTTTTTGTGCATGTTTTTGTGTTTTTGGCTTTAAAACTCTATAAATGGAGTTGATGACTTCACTGAAACTTTTAAATCTTCAGTGTACAGTGATGAGCAACAACATTAAGATCAACTGCCTAATTCTGTGTCAGTCCCCATTCATCCCACCAAAATGCCTCTGACCCATTGGGGCCTCTGGGTGTCCTGTGGTACCTGATATCAGGATGACCTCAGAGGATATTTTTGGTCCTTGGTTGTGGGATGGGGCCTGTGTTGGCTCTCATGTAAGCACAAGGAGCACTTTACAGTTAGGGCCATAAGTATATGGACGATGACACAATCTTAAAATCAATCAAGATGTGATTGAAGTGCAGACTTTGAGATTGAATTCAGAGGGGGTTAAACAGAAGTATTTCATTAACTGTTTAGGAACTACAGATATTTTTGTACACGCTCGCCCATTTTCAAAGACTCAAATATGATTGGACAAACTAGCATAATTTTAAATACTTAAATACAAATTTTTAATGGTAAAATCCTTTGGAGTCAATGACTGCCTGAAGTCTAGAACCCAAGGACATCACCAAATGCTGTTTCTTCCCACGAGGTTCTCTCGCAGCCACATTCAGTTGCTGCTTGTTTGTGGGTCTCTCTGCGTTCAGCTCCAGTGACCGAAAAGCATGCTCGGTTGGGGTGGAGATCAGATGACTGACTTGGCTGTTGGAGAAGATCCCATTTCTTTGCCTTTGAGAAACTCTTGTGCTGCTTTTGCAGAATGCTTTGGATCATTATCCATTGTTTTCCAATCAGTTTTGCAGCATGTGACTGACTCTGAGAAGAGAGTAAAGCCCTGTGCACATCAAAATTCAACCTGTTACTTATGTCTTTGTTCATATGCAGTAAACACTACTCACCTTCATCGGCAGACCTCCACACTTCTCCACGCTTTTTTCTTCCCATGCTCCTGGTACAAGCCAACCTTGGTTGAGCCAAGATGTTTTTTTTTTTTAGAACTGTGCAGGTTCTTTTAGAGGTTTTCTGGTGAAGTCTAATCTGGCCTTCATGTTCTTGTAGTGTAACCAGTGGTTTGCACATTGGTGTACACCCTGTGCATATTCATATCATCATATCATGTATTCATATTTATATTCATCCTTCATTTATATTCATGAAGGCTCTCTTGATTGTAGACTTTGACAATGTTGCACCTACCTCCCTGAGAGTAATCTTGATTTGGCTAGATTGCCCAATTGAGTTGCTTTCTGTGGTCTTTTGGTCTTTTGGTGTGCTGAACTGGCTGGTGCAATCCTTCTTTTTGAGATTATGTTCCAGATTGTTGATTTGGCCTCCTAAAGATTTTTTTTTTGTTTTGTTTTGTTTTTTCAGTCTAATAATGGCCTCCTCCACCTGTATTGATGTGTCTTTGGACCTTATGTTAAGAGTTCCAGTGAAAACCTAAATACAGGGTCAACACTTAACTCCACATCTTTTGTCTTCTTAAGTTGCCCTGGAATAATGAGAAAACGGGCCACACCTGGCTCTCATGCCACGACTTTTGAGCCTCTGAAAATGGGGGACGATGTAAAGAAATGGCTGGAATCTATGAACAGTCAATGCAGTACTTTTTCCATCCATCCGTCCATCTATCCATCCTCTGCTTAACCAATTCAGAGTTGCCGGGGGCTGGTACCTATCCCAGCTGTCATAGGGCAACAGATGGCCACAGACTGGTGACAGGTCATTGTGGTCTGTTGTAAAGCTACTTTGGTCAAGCCCCTCAATTGAGAATCTAAATTTCACTCGTATCTTTCGCAAAATTCCAAAAAATTACGGGCCTAATTGTAAATAGCTTGGAGGTGTGGTCAGTGTCTTGGGTTCTTTATTGTGTGCCTAGAGTCGTTCCTGAACAGGTTTTGTAATGTGGTGGGATGCAGTGCGCTTCCTGGGATACTGGTGACTCTGAGATCTACCATTAACTGGCCGAGACACAAGGTTCCTGACTAGAACGTAGCATTGTAGTGGCTAATCTGTGAACTTTTCCAAGAGAAGCTGTATATTGGACGGTGACTGTCAATGCATTCCTATGATACGATTGTGATGTCACAATTTTTAGTGTAGGAGGAGAGTATAAAGCAACTGTGTATAATTTCATTGCTTCACAGAGTAGCACCAAAAAAAAATCACCCAATTTTCCACGGATAGGTTTCAAACATCCATGATGAGATTTAAAATGTATATTATTTGTATTAATGTCATGCCACATCTCAGCTGTCTTATGGTGTCATTCAAATGCACATTTTATGTCGGGCTTTTATTTTTATTGCTGGCAGTCATGTTCTCTTGTGTGAACATTAAAAAAAAAAATAAAAGAATTCCAGCATCCTCTATTTGCCTTTGAAATGAGAAGCCTCTTCCACAAGTATTATGGCTTTAACTGCTTTAATGTCAACTCTTTCTTCAATCAAAGTGATTTATGTGGATTGTAAAATTGCCATCTGTTTATCTGCAAACAAACTGAGAGATCCACACTCTTAAATGATTTACTCTTTATCTGCTTTGCAAAATGCAGCTTGAAGTTTATCATTTAATATCTTTAAAATCTATGGAATCTGTGTAGTCTCATTTTAAAAGTCTGAAGCTGTTCCATCATGATGTTGTGTTTATCTTGATTAATCTCTTTAACTGCAGAAGGGGTCACTTTTAAATGTAATAAGCCACGGTGCTTCACCAGCATATTTACTTAAAAAAAAAAAACTTTCTGTGAATACAAGTTGCATTTCTTTCTTTACTTTATCAGATTTTAAAACAACGTGACTCTGCTTTAAACTATCGATCCTTGGACACCTTCAAGTACACATTTTCTGTGAAACCAGCTTGCAGATGCTGCCAAAGAACCCTGTTTTATACAGCAAGGTCTGCTCAGGTGGCTTGTGTAGGCTGCAAGTGTCCCCCGGTTCAGACACTGAGCGTTGCTGCATTACATAAACTCAGCGTTTTCTCTGCCTCTTTAACTCATGTGCAGCCCACATACAGTGTGACTGTAGCCAATAGCAACTTCAGTCCAGATATATCCGCTATAGAGGTCTTGTGTAAGGCTTCTGAATGGGAGAAGTGAACGTTTGTAGAATTTTATTGAAATTGTTGCAACAAGTGGAGTATTTTCTGCTCAGCTGAGAGCTTGGAGTATCAGTTGAACCCATGATCAAAAAAGATTTTGTGCACATTTGGATCACCTCTTTTGAGGGGCACTCCAGCCCTTCAATATTGGTTTTCCATTAGGTTGGAGGACTTAAAGAATGGTTAAAATCACAATCAGTGATATACTAAAATTTAAATCTCTACTGTTGGTTAAGCTCCAGAAATGCTAGAGCCTGCATTTCACATCACAACTTCCTGGTCTCTCTTTCATTAGACCTTTGCTAAATGCCGTGTCTCTAATTCTATAGCTTATTGATTTTTAATATGTGTCCCAGCATTACATCAGCTTTCACAGGCTGCTTGGATCTTCTTATGATGAGTAAACAATTTTTTTTTTAAATAGTTAGAAAAATGTGTGGTTTTGTTTTTTGTTTGTTTGTTTGTTTGTTTGTTTGTTTGTTTGTTTGTTTTAAAAAAAAGCCAAGCTTGCATTTTTAATTTATGGTCAGTGCATTAGGACTTAGATTTCTCCTGAATCATTTGGGACAGGATGTTGTGTTCAGTGTGAGGCTTGTTTGAAGACTGATGCAGTATTCCTGGGCAAAACTTACAGTTTAAGTTCCACCCAAAATGGTTTTTGGCAGGGCATCAGTTGTTTTATCAGCTGTGGTATCCTAGTAACATAAATGCTGGTAGGTGCTCAAAACGGTTGAATGCCCAATACCCACGCCCAAGCAAAAACCATAACCTTCATGACCAGGTGATATAAAAGTTTGAGAAGAGAAGGGGCATATTTTAGCGGCGTAAGAAATTTACATGGATGCACGTGCACACATACAAATGCTTAATTAATACTCAGTGAGACCAAGATCAGTGTCACGATGCATTTTAGCAGCTCAGTATTTGAATGCCCCATCACGGCCTACAGATTGGGTTTTAAGTTGGTGCCGGCCTGTTTACAGGATGTCCCGGTGGTTTCACTGTTTTGCTGATCTCTGGTTCCTCAGTTCCTTCCTTGGTGCTGCTGCCTGAAAGCATTCACAGAACCTTTTCCCTGTAGCTGTCATGGTCCTGTTGCACTGGTCTTAATGGAAAATTTGTCATTTGGTTCGTTTTATGATCTTTTTTTTTCTTATCAGCATACTCAGATATTTAACTGGATTAACTGTTACAATAAGAATTATGGCCAGTTAGATGTTTTTGTGTTCTTTGAACTGAATTTAAAAAAGAAAATGTTTGTTTATGCACTTGTAGCGAACTGTGACTCCCCTGAATAATACGGTGAAATTGTGGAGGGGGAAAAAAAAATGTTTTCTTTACTACATCTTTATTTCTCAGCCTTGGAAGTCAGTTTAAAGGAGCATCCATCACGGCGTTAGTAAAGGATAAGAGAGATATCCATGATGGGGGGAAAGAATTAGAAATAAGAGGAAATCAAACATTTCATAATGTAATCTGGTTTACTCTGTAAAAGCACGCCTGCATACTAGACTTCATGAATTTTAGATGTTCTAAAAAAAATAACTTTTTTTTGTCTTTTTGGAAAATAACAGATGACTCCCAGATGCAGTGAACTGGAACAAATATCATAGGGTTTTGTACCTCGCTGTAATATGCAATGTCAAATGTATGCAGTGGTGTAGAACCCCTTCCGTCTCACTGAGAAACTCCTACCTTCCCCTCCTTAATGCAGTCATATTTATTCATTACTTTAGCAAGTTCCTCCTCTTTGCCCACTTTCTCCCTTTGTTTTCTTTTCCCACTTTGTGTTGTGATGTTTTGATGTCTGCTTTTCTGATGCCCGTTTCACCCGAATCTCATGATTTTGATTTCTTTCTCTTCGTCATGTTGATATTTCACTTTGAGGTTTCTATATTAGTGTGTGCGTGTGTGTGTGTGTGTGTGTGTGTGTGTGTGTGTGTGTGCGCATGTCTGTGTTTTCTAATAAATCTCTTTAATCTTTAGAGGTGAGATGCTTTTTACAAGCGTGTTGAGGCTTCTCTGTGTGATCTTCAGTTTTGGGTGTTAGTATCATTTTGATAAATAAACTCTAAACTTCAATTACACCCTGTTATTAGCATACGAAGAACAATGCTCAGAGCTTTACACCTGTCTGGCATCAGCCTTGGATATCAGCTTAACAACCGAGCAAATATAAAGCAAAACTCACACTGTGTCATGTCACAGTGTAGTAAAAATTTATTTAATTTTTAATATAGGGAAAATGCCAAAAGGACTCAAATAAAACAGCATCAAACCGGCACAATATGGACTTGAATCAGAAATAATTATCTGGTTTAAAGCTGGCTTTAAGTTTTGAAAATGAGACCGTTTTACCTCCTCTTACACAACATGCATTGTTAGTTCAGCAAATACAATAAACTGAGAAAATGTCACTATAAACGAGATACGAGCACTTTTATAAAAATGTATTTACAGCTTGTTTTAAGAGACGGAGATCACGTTTCCGTGCCCTCCGCGCTGCACAGTTGTAGAAACACTGGCTTTATTAGTGTTTGACAACAACTGCGAACATTTAATTAATCGCTACAGGGGTCTCGCTCGTAGTGGCCTGTTAATACTGTTCTTGGCCACACACTAGAAACTAAATTGCACATCCACAAGGATCAAAGTCCAAATGCAAAATAACAGAAACAGTGATCACAACACTAAATTAAGATTTCACAGTTCAACAGTGCCACGAGTCTTTGTGCTTCCATTACAGAGGTGCCGTTGGTAATGTTCTAAACATGTTTAATTCCCCACTGCAAAAACTTATGACCCAGGGCTGTGCACATCCAAGACCAGTTTGTGATCACTCCTGTCAGTCATCTATTCAAATAAGGTGTCGGGGAAATCTGGCCCTCTTAAGTCTCCTTAAAAATACAGTCATGTGTGTTTTTTTTTTTTTGTAGTGTGCTCTTCTTGCTTCAGATCCTCATATTCTCTCCACCAGACCTGCAAAGTCGTGATGGAGCCAGGTCTGTGTAAAGATGCGGGCACAAAAACTACTCAAACAGCTACAGTTCTTCAGTATTTGATACTGCATGATGGATGCAGCCAGTGCACCTTTTGGATATAACAAATTTGGACTCGGGCTTGGAGCCCATCCAAGCTGACACTGGACACATTGTCAGTCAACATGCATATCTTTGCACTGTAGGAGGAAACTGGACAACCAACAGAAAACGCATGCAGGCACAGGACAAGCATCCAAACTCCACACAGACAGGCCAAAGGCAGCTTAGTATTCAGAGCCACTGCACATGCCTAATATAAAGATTCACTTTTTGGTGTTTAATAAGTTGCGAAAGAAAAAAAAAAAAGGGAAAGGCTCATAACAAGTGGCCTGGTGTTTGATTTAAGAGGCTGCAGTCTGCCCACTCAGCTACAAAAACTCCATATTTTAAAAGCAATTGCTGCAGTGGCTGCAGCATGTGGTGAAAGTACAGTAGCTGCAGCATAGATGCAACAAGGAGGACATTTTGTATCTCTGCCTTTCTTTCATAAGGGACCTATTCAGATTATTGCTCTGTCGTCAGCTATAAAATGTCAAATGAAGCTGTTTGCTTTGGGGCTTAGGTGATCTGACAACCTTTAAACCCCCCCCCTTTTTTTTTTTTATACCTTCAGGTGTACTGTTTGCTCATCAGCGTCATTACCACTGATGCTGTTTACACACCCAGGACATAGTTGCTAGCACGCTTCCTGCCAATTGGTCCCCACCATACAGACCCCCTGCTGCCTCTGCATTGCGAGGCTCACCTCAGGCAGTGCGCGGCAGGCTCTGTTATAAGCATATCATCAAGTTTGTATGAGCCTGTCTTTGTGGAAAGTAGGTCACGGCTGCCATCTGAGAATTGGGAGGCGAGAGCGGCGCTTTCGTTCAGATCCTCTGCATGCAGAGTTACTGTGAGAAGACCCGGCCATGTGGCTGACCCAGCTTCTCCCACGCCCCCACCACCTCAACTCCGGCATCTGCAGGCAGCCCTCGCGCCTTAAAAGATGCATACTAATGAAGCACCTTCCCCCGCTTTAACAATCAAAAGATGCATTGAGGATAGAGGGGTGGAAAAAAATACTGAAGGCTCTGCTGTTTCAGCCAGGATTAGAAAAACCCTTTAAAGCCTTGCAGCAGCATTCCAGAGGCTTTCTGTTGACATTTACTTGAGCTTCTGTTTTTATACAGCAGATTATGATTCAGTGTCACCGCTGCGTGCAACAGTTTATTATGTCAAACTTGTGAGATCATGTATTTAAACCCAAATTTGTTCCAAGGTAGCATGAAAACCTGAAACATTTCCTTGTGCATTTTTAATCACTGATTCATTTTGACATTAATTTACATGCACTGCTTTGCTGTCTTATTTATTCCTTAGGCTGCTTTGTGATTGCTCACTTGTAAGGAACACTTATCAAGCACCTGCTCCTCTCAGATATCTACTTATGAACATGAGACAAGTCAGTTTTATGTCTAATTAGGTAACATGAGCTTTACTGAAGCTTTATTACAGTTAATCATGTTTAAACATGTTATCTGTAGGCTTAGTGAAGGCACATTGAAAGCAGCATTACTGCTAATTCCTTCTTCTGCATGATATTGATGGATGATTCATAGTGTGGGGCGTTTTTGCGATGGTGGTGGCTTGGAAACGGCCTTTTTTTTTTTTTACTCTCAATCGCTCCTCTTTGTACTTCTCTCTCCCAAACACACAAACACACACACACACACACACACGCCATTAATTTCCTCAGAGATAACCTCCTCCCAGGTGAGGATGTATGTCTGACCCTCACAGTGTCCATCACAATGTGTTGGCTCCTGTAGAAATGCCACCTTCCTCCCTTTTCTCCCAGAACTCTAATAAGGCTTCTGCTTGTTATTCATGTGGGATGTTTAGTGTTTCAAAAAACATCAATCATGTATTATCAAGTAGGATGAGTCACCCCACTGTCCTCCATGTCAGCGATGACTGGCAGAGCTGTGTGAATAATGCAGCTGTCTCGGTTCTCACTGAGCTTCAGCCATGTTTTCCTACACGGTGCGCATGTTGATGGATGCTATTCAGCGCCGTTCTCTTTTGTGAAAAGGGAAACGCTTTATTATTACAGAGTTCTGCTTCTGAAACAAACTGTTCATGTAGGTGCGCATTTCATTCATCTGCTGCCCTGTGGTGTTTGTAAATGCTTGCATCCAAATGTCACCTCGACGTACCGGTTACCTCGATGGAGGCTCAAGCTCATCTCAGCGTTATACCGGATTAATCCTGATGTTCGTTGAGATTTATTGATTGATTTTTGACGTTTTTAAGGCCAGAGCATTTTAGGGAAGCTCTGAATTAGGGGGGGGAAAAGTTATCTTCCATTACTTGTTGAGAACAAGTTTTTTTTTTGTGGCTCTTTTGTCCTGAAAAAACATTACCGAGATAAGCGGGCAGCGAGGCGCCCTTTCCTGCCCACATCTGTCCATCAGTTTTCTATCTGCACAAACCAGTGAGATGTGTCGGAGGCAATATGTGTGCTAATGTTTGGTTGGTAAACACTCATAATGAATTATTGGCGCTGCAATCCCCACTGCTTAGCTTTCAGTACTGACGTCAGTGGCGGTGAGGACAGAGTAAAACACAGCAGCACAGATGTTCCTTTATTTTTCCCAAAGAGCAGACGCGCGCACCACCGTGGCTTCATTTTTTATCGATTACCTAAGACGGTGTCATATCTGTGTTTGCACTGTTCTGTAGCGTATCGGTATTGCACTACATCAAACTATTATGGACCTGGCTCCGCCATGCTCACCACTTATTCTCAGTGAGCTGAGGACTCGGTGGCCACACAGGAGTTGAGAGCACCAAGAGGGTTTTTTTTTTTTAAAGACCCTAACAGTGCTTTGTGTGGAGGCTGATGAGAACACATTAAAAGTAAATGGTCCACTGAGACTCAGCTCTCTTTCCTACTGGCTCCCTGTTGCTGCAATGACCTTGTTACTCCAATCAGAATATCACAGTCACTCTCCATCTTCTCTCTGGACCTAAAAAACTCATCGTTTAAAGAAGTTCCTGACATCACTCTCTCCTAGTGCTGAATCACATCTCCTCTCTCACATATATCTCCCTTCTCTAATATGCTCTCTTCTTGAAGCTAAAAAAGAACCCCAATAGCTGCTATATTTGATATTCAGCTCCTGTATATAAACCCAACCATTCCCAGTGGTTCCTGTCCTGCACATAAGCACATGCGACAAAAAATCTTAAAATTAAGTTTTTATACCAATTAAACAGTAAGCTTTAGAAGTTCAAATAGGTCCAGGCTAGTGTTTATGTAAAACTAAGCTAGCTTCATTTTTAGCACACATGTAGGAAGGCTCTCCAATATCCTGTTAATGCTAATGCTAATGCTTTTTATTTGCATGAAAAGAATTCAAACAGAGCCAGACTAATGGTTATGTTAAGCTAAGTTATTGTGCTGCACCGATCTTCAGTAATATTCATTTATTTTATTTGATGAAAAGAGCTGAGACACGGCTAAGCTAGTGTCGTCTCCTGTTTCCGTTTCATCCGTATGGGAATAATGCCAATTTCCTCATGTATCACACCAAGATGGGAAACAAGCTCATTTCCTGTTATAAAGTAAATATTTTCTTCTTGGATAAAATGTGTTTTTTGTTTTGTTTTGTTTTATTTTGTTTTTTTTTTTATGAGAATGCTTCTAGTTGTTACTTTTTTCTTTTTTTTTTGCAGACATTTTTCCCTTCAGGCTTTCTAAAACTGTTCTGTTGATGTGTTTTGAAAACACAGTGCTAAAGCTAATTTGAGCTTCCTTTGCTTTTGTGTGTGTGTGTGTTTTTTAAATATGATGAAATGTTACTAAAATGAAAAGCAAAAAGAATGAAAGGGGATTTGTTCAGGGAGCTGCATCTCTCAAATTTGCCCTTTGTTATTTGCTTAGTAATCCGGGAATTACACTTATTCAGTTTCATACCAAAATTATAAAATGAATTGGGAGGGAGAGAGCGTTGCGTCGCTGAAGGAGCTGAATGGACATCTTCCTGCTGCTGCTGTGACTCAGATTTTCTTTAGGGACGAAGACGCCTGTGAAAGCAGAGACCTCTGCATGAGGGTGGTTGTTGAAAATTGCCTTACACATAATTAATATTATGAGGCATTGTACATATCATACGTGGAAATCCAAGTACACATTATCTGCCAGATGGAGGATGAACATGCTGCGGTGCAAAGTGAACCGTGATCGCGTGTCTTTAACATTTATTTGCATTTTTGTGCCGAGCAGTTGTTGTTGATTATAATGCAGTGCAGAGTTATGCATTGCTAAATCAGTGACAGACAAAGATTGATCAAATATTGACCTCACACAGCCATAATCGGGACACAAGAGATTTCAGCAAATTTCATCATCCTGTGTCTCTTCATGCACTTCATGAATCACAGAGGCTGGTGTATAATTAATTAAAAATGCAGCGCTCCACATTATACAAGTCAATGTCAGCGGAGTCAACGGGGCTAAACAACAACAACAACCGGGAGTGCATACGTTACCAGCAGCAGTGGCACCTATGGGAATTAGATTAATTTGATACTTTGGGAAAACCGACATCCGCGGTGTCTCTTCTTTGATGAGACCTTGATGTGGGGAACCGGACGCCACGTCGCTCCAGAGGAGTTACCTGCGTCAGCAGCTGTCTGTGTTTGACATTGTGAACTGTAGCTGCTCCTTTTTTCTTTTTTTCTTTTTTTTTTTTGCAGAGGAAGCCGTCACCTGTCAGGCAGCACTAATCTGTTTATTGTTGCTGGAGAGATCGTCTCGCCTCCGCACAGACACCGAGCGTCAGCATTGTGCAGATTTCTGCTTTTGTTCATTTTGTTTTTGGGGCCTTGTTATTTTCCACTTTTAATACAGTCTAATGTACAGGTTGGACTGAAGTATAAAGCAGACACCTGCGCACAGACTGTCGAGCCAGACTGCAAGATGCACAAAATGGCTCCCTTGTCATTTGAAGTTTTTGGTTTTTAGTTTTCCCTTCAACTTACTGACATTGTTTTGCCTCTTATTTGCAATCTTAAGCTGTTCTGTAGAGATGTGTGCATTTTTTTCTGTGGTAGTTTTATGTATTTTGTAGGTGTTTTGTGTCTTATTTGTAGTCACCTTGCATATGTATTCTTCATTGTTTCAGTTTAATTGACTCTCCAACAAGAAATTTAACATTCATAGCCTCTGATGGGGCGGGGGGGGGGCGGGGGCGGGGTTCCCATGACACCTTGTCCCCTGTTCTGTAATCCATCACTTATGTATTTTAGTATACTGTATTTATGCTGAAATCTTAGCTAGTTATGAAACAAGCACACAGCGCTGAGAGGAGACAGACTGATGAAATGTGTCTGGGTGGACAGATTAGGATCGGGCTTCATTTTGATACTGAGTGTGTATTTGTGCATGCATGTGTCCTTGTGTGTAAAAGAGAGGGAGAAAAGCAGCCCCTTAAAAGGAAACAGGAAGGAAAACAGCAAACAAATCAAATATTCAACAACCTTGAGCCCCGTGTGTGTGGTTCCCCCCCCCCCAGCTCCATCTCTCCTTCTGGAGGTAATTGGCTGACATTGTAGACTTGTGTGAGATTTGTAGCATGTAAAGACTAAATGTTGTGGTGCTTCACATCTCAGTCAGAAAACCAAGATAATTTTGGAGAAATTGAACAAGAATGTTTGAAGGCTTCCTTTTTTGGGCTAAAGCTGAAAAGGCTGATGTTCATTGATTCACCCGGAGAGATGCAATTGCGTACGTGTAGCTTTTTTAGTCATTGCGCATCGGGCAATAATGAAATAATTCCTCTGCCAAACACTGACTATATCAACTGCATCTGTTTTGTAGTTCACCTTTGAGCTTTTATTAAGGCCGCACCTATACACGCACCGGCTTTAAGGGTTAAGTGCTCGGGGTAATTGGTACAGCTCTAATATGCACGTTAACGCACATGTTTAAAAATGATGATTTTTTGGTTTAAATAGAAACATTTTGGTTTAAACAGAAAGCCAAGTAACAATGATGCAGCATTTTATTAGTTCAAAAATAACCCTTAATTTTTCTTATGCTGGGACTTCGTGCAGCCCCTCAGCTCATCCACTTCCTGAAACAAGTTGCTTTTAGCTCCCTTCCTCCTCTCTGTAAGCCAGCTTTCTTCTGATGACAGGAAGTAAGGACAGTGCGTTATCTTCCGTTTGGTGAAGAAATGGGTCTTTGCTTTCTGGAAGATTAATACCACTCTGATGCCTGTAAGGTCATAGTTTATATATACAGTACGTTACAGTACAGTATAGCAACCTGAGCTGTTTTTGAAGCAGGATAATCTTTCTTTTTGAACATTACCACAATCAAAAATCAATAATAATAATAAAGACACAATTGTAATCTGCACTTTAATATGTTCATATCGATGTCAGTTTGATAGTGTTAGTGGTCTCTGTAGGTCTTTTATTGTGATAAAGGACCTGTTTATGGAACATTTAGTGGTTAAGGAGCAGCTTGTCCACTGACTGTTGTTGTAAACACATGGATTATATACATTTAGAATTGGCCATATTCAAACAGGCCAACACTGGGGAGGGGGGGGGGGTTCAGTCTGATCTGAAAGTGCTGATCCACCTCTAATCTTGATCATCTCTCCTTGGCGTGAAACTTTAAATAACCCAAAACTTTGAACACAAAAAGTCTTTGATCGTTTTGTTTTGAGGAGACGGTTGTGCTGTGCTGCCTCTCCTCCCACACCTCGTTGTCCTTTTACTCACTAAAGCAGGACGGCTTCCCTCACCCTGAGCCCCGCTAACCGGTTTCTGTGCGTAGAAACACGTTTGTTATTTTGACACCTGGCTAAATATCACCGTAGCTCGGTCTAATTCCAGCTGCGAGCCTCGTTCCTTTGCTGCAGGTGTGAATTCCTCCCATCAGAGTCCTTCGTCAACACGGAAATGCTAATCTATCCGGAGCTCTAATTAGCAGGAGGACTCAGGTGGAGAAGTGTCACACACATGATTCAACTTAACCTTTTGCTTTGATTTCCCTCAGGCTTGATTCCTGGTATTTGGAGGAAAACAACTCTGTTTGCCTCCGTGGCTTCTAACACTGTTCTGAAATCGGTTTCCAGTTTTATGAGCTTCATATTTTATACTTCTTTATACTTTATCTTTCACACATACTTTATTTATACTGAAATCTTTGTTAGAGTACTGTGATTTATAGTGTGCTCATTTCTCAGTATTATTATGACACTCATTCCTACTTCATGACTAATTTAACCGATGCGCGGCTCATCCTTGAAGGAACACTCGACGCTCTAACGCAGGTTCAGACAGCATATTTTTCTCAGTATGTCGCAACATAGAGCTGCCAATGCTTGAGTTGACTGGGGGGACACTCATCCTAGTTTGGTTTCTTTTACAACATGTCATCAAAAAGAAGCTTTCGGAGTCCAGCAATTAGAGACAAGATTATATGGC
>JAMQGT020002888.1:140000-200982 GCA_024447675.2 Pterophyllum scalare | reverse complement strand
TGCAGTATGTTTAATTCCACATGGTCTATTATACTTGAAAGGCAGATTCCTGGATTCAGCCCTGCTGGTTAACATTAGCACCTGACCTCTTGTTTCATGCTGAAAGGAGGAAAAAAAAAAATTCTGGGAAAGCCCTTCATTAACATTTATGGGAAACCTTTTGGCCCATATTGTTTTTTGTTTTTTTTCCTTTTAAGATTAAAACACATACTCCTTTTCCTAGTTTTCCATACCAGCCCCTCTCATACATGGCATGCTGTCGGCTGTTTTGGGAAATCCTTTATAATGAGTAGTTTGTCTATACTTTGCCTGGCAAACTGTAGATTTTCCCCTTTGGGATCACATCCATTGCATTCTTTGGAAAGAGTGGGTGTAACTGTGTGGTGTTATGGTGTTTTCTTTCTGCAGAACGTGCTGTGTTTCCAGACTCTTTTTAGTATTCTGGACAGAGCAAAGAGGAACAACCGCTGGAACACCTCAACCATGCAAAGAATGCAGAAAAGAAAAGCTATCAACCGATTTTTTTTTACAATCTAGACAGTATGTGTGGCTTCAACAAGTGCCCAGATATTGGGGTTATATAAGCTTGCAGCCAGATTTAGATTTATTTTCATGCAAATATCCCCAACATCAATAGCTTGAACAAAAATTAACAGCATCAGCACGCACGTGGAGAAAGATTTTTGAAGGAGTACCTCTTGTTACTCGGGGCTCTCATATCCTGGGAGGTTTTATATACCCCGCCCCGCCCCCCCCCCCTCACGTGTGTGGCTTTCCTGACCTTTTAGCTAGGGTTTCCTCTCTGTCTAGCCAGCCGGCACCATACACTAAAAGGACTCCCTGCGTGGGAGGAAAGAGAGTGAGAGAGGGGAAAGCCTTCACAATAGCTTCAACTAAACACGAGTCGCCCAAAACATCTTTTCCTGACTCTTCTGTGGCTCTGCACTCCCAAAGCACCATACATATTTCTCCTCTCCTGGAAAAGGCAATGGTGGGTCAAGTCATGGGCCACATAAATCCAGACAAACCTTCACAGTGTGTGTTTGGTTGGACATTCCATTCTGTAGTATACCATGGGCCTCACAAATGTTGAAACAGCTTAAATATGTGGGAGCTCTGGGTGTTTTTTACTTTGGCTTTGCACGGGCCTCAACCAATGGAAAACTAAAACAAACACAATGGTGATTCCTACTAAATCATCGCAACGGAATCATCTTTGGTACACGTGAGACAAATGCGTTTTGATTGTGTAAGGGGGTAATAAGCTGCGGTTAACCACAGAGCTCGGAAAGCCTGACAGGTTATGGGAAATGACTTCTGGTGACATTTGTCAGGCATTACAATTTCCACTCAACTTTTGATCCATCTGTACTTCCACAAAACCCCCATTTCACATGTCTGCTGAAGCATATTACCGCAGTACGTCAGTTCATTGTTTGTGAATGTCATTCATAATGATTTGATTTAAATGTTTATTAACAAATATTAGTCATTTCAGGCAGCTCACAGCACTTTCCAGGTGGTTAAAGGAGCATACCACCCTGTTTTTCTGTTTCTTTTGTACCCTTAGATTGTTTTCACTCAAACCTTATATCCTTACGCTAAAGAGCATGTCATTATTATGCAGATTGTAGAGTCATGTGTAGATATTCATATGGTTATGGATTTATTTGTCTTGCTCAATACTATACAATGACATTACAGTAACATCTTCCAGAGATGTATCCCTTTTGGTCAGGAAAATCAGACAACAATGTCAACAGCTTCCTTATGAACTGCTTACTGAAAATGAAACGACTTGTGTCTATGGTTTATCTTCTACAGAGAAATGTTTTTTCCACCATAAACTTCATGAACCCCACCTGCACTTGATTGCATAATACTGGCAAAATATGTCTTTTTTGTTGAGAAACCTCATCCTCTACACTCTACAAAATGATTGACCATTCGCACCGGTTGCAGATCCCATGTAGTTTTATTTCCTTTTAAAACATCCTCATTTCTGATTCTTATCTATAGGCTGAACCTCACTACTTGATAAAAGGTTGAAGTCTACTTATTATTTTTATATTTATAAGAAATGAATAGAACAAAATGGATGGATTGAATGCCAGGAAGTTGCAGTGCATTAGCTGTGACTGACACAGTGTGCTCACCTTGAACTCCTTCACTTTACTGGAGGTAGATGTGGGTGGTCCGGTGTCTATCAGCCCAGATAGGTCAAAGGTGACAGTGAGTAAGGTTTCTCACTTTGCTTTCCCTTGAGAAGAAGAACGAAAGAAAGACCACAGGCTTTTTCCTCTGTATCATTTCAGTGCGGCTAACTAAGTTATTTGTGCTAACTTTGGAATATTTCCAATGACACTGTGTCACAAACCAGACCACACAGTACACCAAAGTCAGTTGCAAGAAAGCATGTTTAAATAAATTGAACATAAGAGAAGTATTTAAACCAACAATGGTGCTTATAGGTAAACACATGACTGGAAAAGTGACGAATGCAATGTTGTAGAGCATAAAGAACACAAATCAGCCCACAAACCAAACTCATGTCCTGAGGGAGCAGAGCACATGTTTTGAAATGTCACTAGCCCAGATGTTACCGGTGTACCTGATTGCTAGTTACACCTCCTCTCCAGTACCTGCGAGAAAGGCTGTCACACAAACAGGCAGGCTGAGAGCCCTGCTCAAAATGTTGGAAGATAGTGGAACAATCTTTATCTAAGCTCGCACTCTCAGTGATTATGTCAGACCTCCTGTCTTTGGAATATTTCACTTTTTTTCCAGAGTCCGACTCATATATTGGTCAGCCAACATTGGCCTATCACAGACATATCAATATCTGCTATATATGATGTCCAGTGCAGAGAACCATCCTCGGGATAATTTAGAAATGGTGTCATTTCGCTGTCTGTCCAGCAGATGTGCTCCAGCTGAAGCTGTATGCGGGACTCTCAGCAGTGTCTCCATACATAGAAAGCCTATCTGCCAATACAGATTTGCTCCCTAAAAATGTGTTATCACTTCGCTTTTATCTTTCTTTCTAATTGATGTCAGTTTTATAATCTTACTTGGGCATGGCTTACAGCAGGGTGACCGTACATTCTGTTCATCTTGAGTGCAGTCAGTGCAGACGTCCAATCACCGCAGCCAGGCTCACGAATTGAATGTGTAATACATCTCCTCTGCGGTAGCTGCGTTTTTCCTTTAGTTTCCAGTGCTGTTATTTTTGATAAGATACTGTTTTATCAGACCAGTTTAGCCAGGGAAGGGGTAAAGTGTACTTGCCCCTAAGGAGGGAAAGTTTATTGGGTTTCTCCCTTGTTTGGGTGTAGAGGTCCAATCTGTGGGGGTCAAACCCAATAAATATGGAGGAGTGTGTGCCAAGTCAAGATGTATTTACTGAAGCCCCCCTCTGTTTTACCCCACAGTGAGGACTCACGTCAGTTCGTAGCTAACCACCTCCATGCTGCTGCTTTCCAATAGTTCCTAGCCTGCAGCTCTCCTGTATTTGTGGAACCATCACAGTTAGAGGTAGACAGCAGATGCATTTTTTTTTTTTTTGCAGACCTGCTGATTGGAGCGAGCCCTTTATTTGCTCTGGGACAGACACTGGACTTGTCAAACAGGCTCTTATTTCTGCTTATTTTCACAGTACTCGGCTCTGCCTCGGTGTCTGTCTTTGTGAGAGTGCACTGTGACCAGCAAGGTGTCACAACACAAAATGTTAATTAAGTCAAACCTTCGTTGTGGATGAAGTTTCTTAACATTTCCTTTTTAGCATTTTAGTTCACTTGAGGTACATATTAACTTCTTATTTGACAAGCTTCTAATCCCCTTGATGTGTTTGCTCTTCTGCAGAGAAATGTGCTTGGCCCTGTTCCATGATAACAGATCATTTCAGAGGCTAAGAGTGTTATCTAAGAGGGATTCTTCATTCAACAGATGCACTTCTTAATCTCCCGTCATTTCTAGTTACATTGCTTATCAGTTACATAGCACAAACCTTTGAGGATGTTTGAGAGATTTTATAATCATCTTAGCTTTAGATTCACTTGGTGAAAAGATCCTTAAATCTTCTGTCGAATAGAGGTAGCTCTAGGGATTTTTTTCTTTGTGTGTTATAACACTGTGACTTGAAAGTCTGTCTTTTGTGTTATCAGCCGACATTTCAAATGAAGACACTGAAAGCTTCGTGAAATGTAATTTTGTGGGATGTTTTTTATCTGAGAATAATCAGTGTATGGTCACTAGGGCATTAATAGAAAATTAATTGCAGAAAAGTCTTGAATTTCTGATTAATGGCTCTCTTGTCACTTATTATGCTGTTTGCAACTATTATGTGTAATTCTGTGATGATTGCGACAGCTTTTCTCTGTTCTTCAAAGTGTAATTATCTTTCACAGACACCATATGCTTTAACAAAGCTGAAGACACCCAGTTTAACAGTTAGACTCATTGCCCTGCCTTTTGACTCACCACCTTTTCAAGGGATTTCAGTAATATTGTCCTAGCTGTGATTTCCGACCTTTTTTTTTTTTTTTTTTAACACCAATCCCAAACCAGATAGTTGGTAAATGTGCCCATGCAGGACTTCAGTGTGGCATTTTCTTCCTCGGAGCTTTGATATTCTGGCAGTCACAAGTAAAAGCAGTCTGAGAGTGCAGTAGGTTTGGCTGCGGATGCTCTTTCTAATAAGGCAGGCTGCCAGAGCCTTGTGGAGGATGTAGGGCAAGGGTCTTCTGATCTGCTGTTGTTAAATGTGCAAGCCTTTGCACTGACCTACTTCTCAGCATTTGTGTAATCATAAGAGCTAAAGGAGGCGTCGGGGTTGCAGAAAAAGAGGGGAGGTGTCATGACATCTGGTTAACCACAGGTATGTTCCAATATGCATCAGGGATTTGTTTAGTTAATGCACAGACAGGCCGCACAGGGTTTGTTTTCTTGTGGCTGATACTAAAGTGAGTTTTTGTTGTTGTTAGTCCTTAAAGTTAGCTTCCTTTAAAAAGGTGCCATTTGACTACAATTACAGCATCAGAGTGGATCTTTTTCCCCGTGTATGCACCCATCTGTGATGCTGTGTATGTGTCTTTGTTGGTACTGTTCCCACAAGAGAGAAAAATTCTGATTTGTCATTTCAGAACTTTGTAAATATACACATTTTTAGTGTTTTGTGTGCGTGTGTGTGTGTGTGTGTGTGTGTGTGTCCAGTCAAATAGCCTTGTCAAAGCCACATTAAAAGCTTCTTTAGATATTCCTCCTAATGGCAACCACTTATTCTAATCTTCTGGCACTGTTTTTCAAGAAGCAGCCAGTGAAACCACTGCCCATGGCAAACTATGACAAATCTATAATTGAGCCATTCAATCTCACTCACCTTTCTCAAAGGGAATCATCTGTCTGTTTCTTACATGACATCAGAGACTTAAATACCTGAAGGTTTCAGATAGCCTTATCCACTTTGTTGTTCCATAGCTAAAGAAATCATTTCATTCATTTTAAATTCCACTGGGTTGCCCTAAAATTGCCCTAAAAGGCAGTCATTATTCCCACTTTGTACTCTGTTGTCTTTGAACATGTTCCTGCGTTGGGCATTTGCTATCTGTTACGATCGTCATCTGCGTCATGGATGTCCAGCCAAATTTTCCACAATGACGCATGAGGCTCGCTGTACAAACGTGTTCATCTGTCACTACAAGCAATCCAGGATTTTATGCATGTTTTTTTTTGTTTGTTTTTTTTAATTTTATGCAGCTGTTTGAATTAGAGACTGTGTCTGCCTTTAACTGTTTGGTAATGATTTTGCCAATTTGGAAGATTATGTTCGTATAGTGTTTCAGCATCAGTTTGGCGTAATGTTTGTTATGGTTTTCCCGAGTAGCAAAAAATAGATAAATATGTGTAAATATTTGCCCATTTTTGCCTTATTTTTAACTGTTTAAGTGAATCTTCAACCATGACAAATTCTTCCAAACCAAGATACAGGTACTGTATCAGAACAATAACAGTTCAAATGACAAAACCACAAACTACCTGGCATTATATGCCACATTTTTTTTTATGTACATTATAAACTGACAAATGATGGCAGTTGACTGTCATTCAACCTCCTTGTGTGTCAGACTCTCAGGAATGCTGTATCCCTATTATACTGGAGCGTGAGACTCTGTTGCCTGGTGTAGGGAGGCTAGGATGACCCTCAGGAATGCTATTGTTATGGACTCAATTCCCTTTCCAAATGCACTGTGCTCTATCAGACTGATGGTCCTTTTTAGCAGAATGCGATATCCACGGGTACTAGGGGCGAGGGAAGGGAGAATTGGTCCATAAAAAGCCTCAGAAATAAAAGGCTGTTCTCTCTGCTCCGTCTCCCCTGTCCTGTGCTGGAACGGCAGGAATGTGGCAGGCAGACCGACTGGCCTCGGAGCCTTCAGCCTCTAATGAATTTTAAAAGGCTTTTTTCATTCAAAGCAGGGTGCTGGCTAACAGCATGTCGCCTGGCCAAGCACTCTGGTGGGCAGCGGGGAGTTGGGGGCAGGGGGGAGGGAGAGAGGGGAGAATAAGGAGTACAGGATGGTTTGAGGGAGGGAGAGGAGAAGGATTGGCAAAGCAAGTTGGCACCTAGGCAGGGTTGGGTATTGGATGTCTTTCACAGTGAGAGATGATGGGCCCCTCTGCATGAGAAGTCACTGTAGGAGCATTCTTGACCCTGCCACGAGGGTTTAAAGAGAATAGAGGGAATGTGAGAGACAGAAGCCCCTTTCACAGAGCCCGTTTAAGGTGGGACTGTTGCACCTTTATTCTGCCTTGGCGTTCTGTGTGAAAGGTACAGAAAAGGAATGGGGACGGCATTGTTGTTACGCCTTTCTTCCAACTGGTCACAGAGCCGAATCGACATCCGACTGAAAGGGAGAGCCAGCGTAGCCAGAAACAGCACACCAGATATCGCCTACGATTTTGCAGCTCTAACGTGCTGTGTGTGCAATGGCAGTACACCAGTTTTGTTTGGACGGTGTAAACAAGCAAAAGCAGCATAATCGAGTGTTTTTGTAGCAGCAGTGATAAAGGAGCTTAAGAAAAAAGAGTGAAAAAGAAAAAGGACCAGAGAGGGGATTCTGTAAAAAGAAAAAAAAAGAGCTTTTGAATTTAGTCAAAAGTTATTGTGTATTTTTTTTTTATGTTAGCACATGTTAAAAGAAAAGGTTGGCATGTGGTTTTCTTACCAAGTTAGATGACATGTGCTGTACTGTATGAGGGATGTACTGTAAATATGAAGCCACTAGTAGCCATTAGAGTACCTGAGCACAGCAAGAGTACATAGGGGAAAACCTGTCAACACAGTGATGGTTAATTAATTTCCATATTAAATTATGTTTGCTGGTGATTTCACACGGAGTTATGTGCAGGAGGGTGTATTGGCATATCATTTAAAAAAGCTGTCACGTTTACGTTTTTTCCCTGACAAATTCAATAAATGAGCTACATGATATTAGTGAGCTTTATGAGCTTTATTAGGAAATTTTTACCTTTTGAAGAGGGCTCTGCAGCAGCAGCTAGTCGGGTTTCGTCAGTCACAGTGACACTCCTGCCTTTTTAATGCACCTGCTATGAGTACACCTACAGCAGACACAAAGATTCAAGAGGTTTACAAACTGCTTAGTGCAATGTAATAATGCCCGATGCGTAATTTCAGACATCTCACAGAACTGCTCGATTTTAAAAATAAGGCCTTGAGATACAAATTTCAGATTGCCGGGCCAATCCTGATTGCACCTCTTTGAGAGAGCAGAAAAACTGATTTTATACTCCTGCTTAGGCACAGCTATACACGCAAATATTACGCAAATGAATTTGTTACAACATGCTGTAAGGGAACCTCAAAACTTGCCATAAACAACACGAAGAAGACAGATGAAGGTGTGATAGCTGGCCTCACATGAGCCAAGAAAAACATCCTGACACTGCCAGCAGAGAAGTGTTCTGAAACACCAAAGCCCATAGAGAACTCTATGTGTGTGTGTGTGTATATATATATATATATATATATATATATATATATATATATATATATATATATATATATATATATATGTGTGTGTGTGTATATATATATATATATGTGTGTGTGTGTATATATATATATATATGTGTGTGTGTATATATATATATATATATGTGTGTGTGTATATATATATATATATGTGTGTGTGTATATATATATATATAGATATGTGTGTGTATATATATATATATATATATATATATATATATATATATATATATATAGAGAGAGAGAGAAGAGAGAGAGAGAGATAAACAGGTGCATCTGTGTTCTTGCCATTGTAGTGTTTCTTTTCAGAAGAACACATGTGTCTAAGCTAGATTTACTCCAAAGGACCTGGACCATCCCAGGATTTTTATTCACTGAGGGATTTTTTAAATGTATTTATTTTTTAGGATGACATGCAGCAACATGTTTGGAGCATTAACTACACATTCCTATCAAACTGCCTTGGACTTTGAGCATGCTTTGGTTTTCAGTTTACTTTTTTTTTTTTAAACGAATTGGGCCAGTTTCCGATAATGACACTTCCTCGAAATTATATGCATTTTGCCCCAAACTAGTAACTTAAATTCAGAGCATTCCAGTTTTACATGTCCAAATTTTGATGCTGCCAGGGGTCAATCAGTAGTGTGGGCTCTGTAATGGTCTCCACCTGCAGAAATTTTGAAAGCCAAATCTCCAGTGTTGTGTTGGACTTGTAAGAAAGCCTGAACAGGTTCAAACCATGATGCAGTTTAACAGCATTATCCAGTAATCAGCGTTGTGATTAAAGCTGCAGTAGTCAGAAATCTAGAAAAGAGAGGAAAGAAATTACAGTTTCATAAAAAAAGCCCTTTACCTATAGCTCTTTCCTCTTTCTTTTGAGCCTCTCCCATCAGAAGAGCACATGATTCAAACTCCACTGTCCCAGGGAAAAGTCTTCTTTTCAATCTTCTCCTACATGGCTTAACTCTAAACATTTTTACCTACCACAGTGAAACAAACATGTCTGTAGCCTGTCTCTGAGTCCACGTGGAAAAGACAACTGGAATGATGTGCTACACACTCACAACGCACAGGGCAGATACTTCTATTTCATGGGAGCCATTACGGTTCATGTGGCGATTGGGGACCCTTTGGGTCAAATCATCTCCAGTGATTTCAGAGGAAATGCCAGAGTACTGAGGTAGAGGGCTGCCTTATATAAGAAGGAATCTTTGGGTGATGTGTGAGGCCCATTAGGTGAAAGGTATGTTTCCTCATATAAATAGACACTGCTTTTCAGCCTTGTTGTACAGACCTGGCATCACCAACAACCCTACAGACGTGCACACACACACGCACACACACACACACACACACACACCAGTCATATCAGTAGGTGTCTGAATTGACTCATTTGACTAAAGTTTTATTATATGTTATGAATTGGTGATGGCACAGGGAAAAACTTTGCCAGGACATGCCAAGACTCCAGTGCCATGACACACAAAGGCAGCATAACACATGAACTGAATAAACATCAAACGCATAAGTTCTCTCTCACCCATCTGGATTGTTCCTCAGACCCTGACTCAACCTTTTATTTCTCACACAACATATCTACAAGCCTAATTAAATGGAAAGCAGAGTGCGGCTTGGCAATGCACAAAGAAAAATGAGCAGGATTAACTGTTACCTATACAGCTCTTAATATACTGCACCCTTTTGCTGTCAAAGCTTTTAAGAAACCACTAATGAATTTGTGAACCCAGTTTCTTGGAAGAACGCCATGTTCCTCCTGGTTAACTTAGGCACAAAGATGAGCCTGGGATGAAGATGGGATGAGGATTCCACAGTTTTACTTCTGGAAAGTGAATGGATTGGAAGTATGCCATTCTGGTAGTGCACCATTGTCCAAATGAACTACTAGGTTGGAGCTATTTTAGCAGTCTTGCTCTGGATGTCTTTGTGCACAAATACCTCTGTGTGCAGGTGCGAGGCAAGTAAATCTGTCCATTTGCAGGCCTCCACTGTGTTATCTGGACGTGCATGGCAGTATACCTGGATGACCTCATGCTTCGGCCTTCCACAGTTGAGGAGAAGCAGAGGCATTATGTTCGCCAAAAAGCACAGTGATCAGGCTGAGGTCATAGTGAGATAGGGCTTGTGGAAATACTGATGGTCTTGCTAACATGACTGCCCTTGGAAACTACTCCCGCGGGAACCCCAAAAAACAGGACAGTAAAATCACACTGGGCGGTCAGACAAGAGCTGAATGTTGAGCCAAAAAAAGACCTGCTCTTTCCCCAGGTACCAAGTTCAGCAGAGAGGACATACAGGTGAAATGTGGATTTCCCATAATAATCCATCAGGGGATGTATTCCATTATATATGCTAATATTATCCAGGTGGCAGCCATCCTTGCATTCCCATCCTTTTAAATGCGTTAAAGACAGATGACCCAGAACAGAAGGACAGCAGGAACTATTTGTGCTGAATTTGTGCTGGTCCTTCCCCGTACCCATTTTCCACAACTTCTGCCTTGTAAAGGTTTTAACACACTTTCTACAAAATGACATCATTTCATGGCTCACTGTAATGATGCCGCCATAACCTGTTGGAGAGAAAAAACTTTGTTTCATTGCAATCAGTGAACCGGTATTTCATCTAAAAACTGTGCCTCACAGAAACCCAGGGAAGATCCTGGATCTTATCATAATATTAGGAAAAGTTGAAGTAGTTTACTGTAAGTCATCACGCTTCAGTATTTATTTATTTATTTTAATGTGCGCAGATGTTTTAAGTTTAATTCTGTTTGTGTCCTTGTTTTTTTGCCAGACGGAGGCAATGAAAGGGGCTTTAAAGGATTTAAATCTGAACATTGTGGAAATGAGCGATGAGAATGCAACACTGGATGGAGGAGATGTCCTTTTCACGGGTAGGTCACTCTGCCCCTTCAGGCACTGTATTTTATTGATTATTCATTAACCTTTATCTGATCATCGCAAAACAGCAGGCGGACGCTTTCCTCATATGTCTGAGTCCTGCTACGAGGCACGCATTTCTTTAGCTTAAGTATGAATATGAACTTATCAACATTGTATTTTAGGATAGGATCACAAGCCCCTGAATAGATCTGACCCAATCAAGATTATATATGAAAGCATGAAATGTCTCATATCATGCTAATTTCAAGCCATGACTGTCTGGAATAAACATGTTTAAGGGGACAAGGAGAAATTCTGTAGACAACACCACATGGGACTTGGAGCTTTGCTGTGTTTACTTCGTATGCAGACTACTCTACTTGTTATATGTGCATAAATAAAAGGATATAGTTATAACCTGGAAAAAGCAGAATGCAGTGAAATAGCAGAGCGTAGCCTCTACAGTTCATAGTCTACGTGAGCAGACGATTGCGTGTCTGTAAATATGCATCTGTGCTTTGGGATCCTCCGCAGAACACTTCCTCTGCGTGACCTCGACGACCTGGTGCCTCAGTGCATCTAGCTGTATATCCCCCGAAAATACATCTTCAACAAAACCATCATGTACCATCATGCAGAGTAAGACTCCCTACAGAGGTCAGATTAATCTGGGACCTGTAGATAAACGTGATGAAGGCAGAGGATCAAGAACACGGTGTGGTATTTATTAGATTTTCTGTGCGTTCTCTCAGTCATGAGTTAAAATGTGGGTCAGTATCTTCTACATTTCACAGACCACTAGGAAAAAGCACAGTACACTTAATTGGGTTTCTAGACACTGGCGCTGTGCTGTTGTTCCTTCCAGCTGAAATTGGTTTCACATGGCAGAGCTAGAAACATTTCCTGTTGGCAAGGCCTGTGCTAATGGCTTCTAGTGTAAAGGCTCAGCGGCAACATTAGGAGCCCATCCCTGAGCTCAGTGTGCTGCTCATTGCCTCGCCAGGCATTCAGGGCTTTCTGTTCGTGCTCCACCATACTAACCACAGTTGGCCCCCCTCGCAGGTGTGCATAAAGTACACGGTGTGCTGACTGCAGTATTCAGCTGCTGTAGCTTCTCATACTTGCTGTATTGCTGGTTTTCTGTAGACTTTACTGCATACTTAAGAGTCTCTCTACAGGTCGAGAGTTCTTCGTGGGACTTTCTAAACGGACCAATCAGAGAGGAGCAGAGATCTTAGCTGATGCATTTAAGGTGAGTTGATATGGTGCAATATAGCAAAAAGTGCCTGCATTCTTGCATGAGGTTGGTGAACGTGGGCTAGTCTTGTTTATTTGTGCTGTTGTTGGTTCTTTAGCTTAAAACTTCCCTCAACCAAAGAAGATAAAAAACATATTAAAAAACTTTGTTGTGATGGAGTGAAACAGTGTCAAAAATGATTAAAACCGCCCACTGTAGCCATTGTCTGTGCCTCTCGTCTGTGCATTTTAGATCTTTCAAATCTTTTTTCCCCTTAATGGTGAACTTTGCTGTGGTAGTTTATCTTACCTGTTGAAGCCAACATTAACCAATCAGGTTTTACATGCAGGAGAAGAACTGCATGTAAAAACTTTGATAATTCTTCTCTTTGCAAAAAATATGAGAACTACAAACAATGGACACAAACAGTGGAACCATCAATACAGCTTTAGTGAGCATTTGCCTCTTTGTAAGTTTCACAAATCCAACATCCCCTCTCCATATTAGTTTTCACTGATTCCGCTGAGAAAATGTAGCTCTTTAGATGCTGGATGCTCAACATTGTTCACCAACTAACAGTGCTTTTTCTGCTTGGGGGGGGGGTTGAGAATTAACTATATCTAAAGACAATAGAGTGAAAGACAATGTTCTGTGTTAGTGAGGGGAGCTGCAGTGACGTGGTGATTCTAATTCAATCCATCATTTCAAGTAAAAGTAAAGGCACTTCACTGGGAAAGTACACAACTGGTCTATTACATAACAAGTAAAAGTATTAAAGTATTTTTAAATAAATGTCCATAAATTCAGTCAATATCAAAACATTCTTTGAAAAAAAAAAATGCTTTAAAGCTTTCTGCGAGCAATTACACATCTCAAACAAGAAAGGAGGAGATAAATGTGATATCAATCATAAAGGCTTTAGGCCAGGAGGATAATAATATCATCACGCCATTCATCTTGTTTTGTTTTGTTTTTTCATTTAGCTCTGCCGCGCTGTTCTCTAATTCCATTTTGTTCTCCATCCATCTCTGCCTCACTCCGCCCCTTCCTTTTGTGCCATTGTATCTTCATTCATCTTATACAGTCTTCCATCTCCACTTTCACTTCTTCCTTCGCTGTATTCAATTTGCAAATCTCTCTGAGGACGTCCAACTACCAGTCTGCATCAAGACTGGACTGTATACACAACATAAAAACATACCAGTTGTTGCAAGGAGATGTGAAAAGCCTTTCAGCACATCCCACCGAGTGTACACAGAGGCACATTGTCCCTTGACATTTTTTGCAAGCTAAAAGTTATTTTCAATGTTTTCTGGATCACAAAAATAGTCTGCAGTGTCCTTTTACATCTCTTGTCATAAAGGAGGGCATAGCCACAAACAGAAATACTTGTGCAAAGTAAAGTTTGAAAAAGTATTTCTACTTTGTTATTAATCTCCACTGGAGTAGAGCACTCTGAGATTATTGATTAGTGCAGCTGTAGAGAGTCTCTGTAGCAATTAGTAGTTCGATCCCTGTTCCAGGTCTCAGCTGGCTTTGAGGCATTTTTAATCAACTGTTGGTGCAAACCTCTGCCACCTCTGTACGCAGTGATTAAACAGGTAGTTGATGACAAAAATGAAAAAGCTGATTTGGGCAAGTAAACCTCTTAATTAGTTCATGGGCACTTTCTCCCTGTGCCATTATTAATTTCAATCAAGCCGTCCACTCATCACTGCTGGTGATGACAGACTGTTACTGTGTGTGATGGGTTCAAAATCATTCTAATTAACAAAGAACAGAGACACCAACAGCCCTTCAGTTTTACTTGCGCAAGGAGGAGCTCTCATCCTCTCAGCCCAGCCTCCTGGCCAAAGGGACACGGCTGGTCACTGAGCGGCGAGGAAGCGGTCTCCCTGTGGGACAACCCCCTTGCTGCGCTTTTATTTACAGACCTTCACAATAAAAGCCTGGAGGATATGCATGAATGTATTTCCTGTACACTTCAAAATAAAACAACAGTATAAAACTAATAAAGACAAAAAGATATGATAATTCAATGTAAACAGAAGAAAGTTCACAGAATAATCCTAACAGTGTGCTACTCGTAGGCAGTATCGGGGTCATTACTCAAAAAAGCAATGTATTACTACAATACTTTGTAATGCATTACATTACTTAATTACTCCCTGAAGAAAGTAATTTGTTATGCTACTCATTACATCACTTTCATATCGCATGGCCTGAAATGCACTGCCACAGCTAACAAAATAAACCTGAGGCTACAGGCCCCCACACTGACACGAATCCCTATCCTAATGAGGCCGTACATACAATCTTTCTTTTAGTGTTTTTGTTTTAACATAAAATTGAAAACAGCCCAAAGCGACTTCAGAGCCATCACCACTGTGATCCTACTGCAGAGTACCGATAGAAACGGAGGCTACAATGCTGCAAGCCTGACTGCTCCTCACTGCCTCTGTTACCTGCTGAACTTCAGGCCCTGGGGCTGGCATACACTCAGCCTTAACATCATTCTAGGTTCTTTGCTAGCTTTGCGTTAGCTGTGCAGATTTGTCAAAGGGCCGACCTTGTGTTATCAGTCTAATGCAGTTGTTTCTGTCCTAGAAGCAGTTTGTACTTCATCTTTTGCATTTTTGGGCAACAAAAATAATCAACTGATTGTAGCGCAAGTGCACAGGAAGAAGACAGCACATTTGTAATAAAAGTAATGGCATAATTGTCACTGTAATATGATTGCTGAATTTAGGACAGTTGTTTGTTTTACATTACTGTGTAATGTGTTACTGTAATCACTATTGCCAGTTCAGTTTCACAAAGAGTATTATGTGTAATGTGTTACTTTGTTGCACGTAATACCAGGCTGTGTCTCACAATTTTCACTGGATACTGATGAGTCCCATTTGTTATAAGCAAAAAAAAAAAAATCATGAAATATCACAATTTTTAAAAATGGTAGCGTAAATCACTGGTGCCATCACCGTTGCTTGAGCTTCACTCTAGAAACTGCATTCATTATTGTGTGACTCAGCTTTTAGATGAATAATGCTGGATTGTGTTAACTGTGGGCTACATTGTAGTCGACATTTTGTTTTCTTTATTCGAGCCTTTAGCAGTTCAGATCAAGTTGGTCACAAGATACTGAACAGGGTGCCAGATACCCTCAGGAGCTGGTGGAGACCAAAACTGAGTTGAAAGAGGGACTATCAGACTTGCCTTCACCAAGTGACCAGAAACAAAAATTTTAATAATTTGCTCATACTGGCTGTAAATAGTCACATTAATTACCAAGTGTCAATTATCAACAGGTGACAATGTGTCAGTGTTGGTAAAAATGTGTTCCACTTTCACCAGGCTTACAAATGTAAGGGTAAAGGAAGAATAACCCCAAAACATTATGAACTTGCACCGATGAAATGAATAACACTGATTATCTTCTAGAGATGATGCATACTGTTCTGAGATATAGTAGAGGGAACAGACCTTTTTTTTTTAAAGTGAAGATGCTTGTTCTGCAAACTTGGCTTATGCGTAACACTTGTGACAATGGCAAAAAGCTGGCTGACACACAAGTTCAGAGGTGGGTCATACTGTTCAAGAGTTGAATGCATTACGGTAACCAGAATGGCCTTACTGTAGTGCTTCCATCTTCCCATCTGTATCTGATTTGAATTCCTCATTATGGATTCCTCTGTGTTTTCTGTTATCTCTGATAAGACAGGACTTAATGATGCATCGCTGGCAAAAGACACTAGGAAAAATCACTTAAGCGTCAATTGTTGTTCTTTCCGTCTTTTATCAGATGGATTTCTCCAGCCGCTGTTGTTTTTTCCTTTCATTTTTAAATTAAGGATCATTTTGTTGCCAGGTTTGTTTAGCAGCCTACTCAACAACTGCATACAGATGTCGAATCTCTCTTCATGGTCCTCGCAGAGGTCAGGGTAATTGATGTTGTGTATGGGGTCAGTTTATTTTGGAAGTAATATAGACATTAAACCGCCTCTTTTCTGTTACAGCTAAGACGTGTTGACTTCTAATTTCTACCAAAGAGCTACGTACCAGCATGGACACCTAAACATTGACGCTCAGTTTGCTTTGCTTATCTCTTTAGCCAGTCATGTTTTCAGCTAACATCGCAGCAGTATATCAGCCTGTTGTTGCAGACGATAAAAGCAAATCTTTCTTTCCTTTAAGGATTTATCTTGGTAAGGGCTAATGCATGACTTGCGTTTCTAATTTTACACAGAAACTTCCTGTTTATGGATAAGGAATGAGAAAAGATTACACAATTCCCAGTTGTCCTCACTGGAAATCAGGAAGACATCAGCAAAGGGGGCCATTTAAGTCTTTCATGTGATGAACTGTGTCCCGATAAATGGGGGAATTATGGTCCTTTTTTTTTATTGATGAAACACAAATATTTACTTGAAAAGTGTTAACATATAGTTGAATGGAAAATGTCACAGTGGAGTGTAAAGACGGAAAATATACACTTACTTTGTAAGTTTTATGAAGCTGAACGCTATAAAAACCCATTCAAAACACGTTGTGTGATTAAGAAAACATATGGGCGGCTGCTGGAAAAGTTACTTTCTTAAGGTCATCCAAATGTTTTCACATAGATTCAGCAACAGAAGGTCTTAGAAAATAAGCTTCTAGTCTCACAATCTATCAAATTTAAACTACATCTTGGTATCACTTCAAGGTTTACAAATCTCAGTAGGATCCATCTATGGCTTAAGATGTTTGTCCCACACAAAGGCTTGAGTCCTTGCATCTTATGTTTAATGACTCGATTCCTTTAGTCGGGTAAATCAAAACAAAGTCAGGAGTAAAAACAATGTTTCAATTGGGTATGCTGTCATTCAAATCTGGCCTCAAGGCTTTAATTCTTGCGAAGAAGGTGGCTTTCAACTCGTGTTTTAATGAGAGGGTTTATTCCAAAACCAACTGTTAAAGGCTAAAGGTAAATATAAAACTATAGGTCCCAGCGCCGTGCTGTTTATATAATCCTGGTCTGCAAACCCAGCCATATAGCTGTCAGATAGGATGCAAATTGTTATTTGAATGCTTTTTTTTTTTTTTTTTTTAAATCCTTGAGGTTGGAGATTTAGAAACCTTGAAAATAAAATATTTTCTCAGGTGTCATTTCAATATTAGCAGGATGTGGTTACATGGAACCTTGGTTCTCTGCTTTAGTTTGAACAGCTATGGTCACTGGTTTGAAGCGGGCAGTGCTGACTGCACTGATGTAAAGTTTTGTATTTTTGTGCACCAAATCAGGCTTTATCAACATATAAAGAAAAATGTGATGACAGTCATGATGTCGCTATAAATCCAATCAATCCCTTCCCACACAGTCTTGGCGAATGGGTTCATTAGAGTCTTAGTAACTCAGGATGTTTAGCAGTACTTTTAAATTGATTCTTACGTAAGACACTTAACATTTGAAATCAGCACTCCAGGGGTTTGCTGAAATCCAACCAGCAGCCAGGTGTTAATAAAACTATTATCAATGCCAGTTGCTCTAAGTGCCGTTTATATAACCTGTGTTTTTGTAACACTTTTAATGACAACATTTGGGTTGTAGAGATCCCACAGCCAGAGAAAGCATTTCAAATCTGGCTCTAACAAGGTGCTCTGTAATCTCCTCATGAGCCCTGAGCTCAACATCATCTCTCATGCACTCCTTTTTCTGCTCTTGAGCTGTACAATACTATGTAAATGCTACATAATCTCATACTGAATGTTTTAGCTCATTGTTATACTGTAGTTTAATGAATTGTGAGGCATTGTCACCGAGTATTAACTTGTGCTCTTGTATCATTTGCTTGAAACATTTGGAATGGAAATCATATTAATTGAGCTTTATTAAGTGTTTGCAATTGGAATGTGTTTTACAGGACTATGCTGTTTCCACCGTGCCTGTGCTGGAAGGCCTGCACCTGAAGAGCTTCTGCAGCATGGGAGGACCAGGCCTTATTGTAATTGGCTCCAGTGAACCAGCACAGAAAGCCCTCAAAGTACGGAGCTTGTGTATGTGTGTTTATGTATGTACAGCGTGGTTATGCTCTCCCTGGCTGTAGTCATGGAAACCTCTGAATGGATGTATTGGCAGTGCTTTCTTTACTATGACGCACAATGACGTAGTGAATCCTTCTTTTTTTTTTTTTTAATCCTTTGGTTGACACTTGGCGAGTATGAACAACCACACTGCAAGAATAACGCGACAAGACAGGACATCGCACGTGTTGATTCAGAGCAGACTCCCTCACTTACGGCATGTTGGCGGCTTCCCACTGCAGGCACATTGAAACCACCTGTCACCTAAATCCATCCCCATTAATTCATATTCTCAGCTAATCTGCGGGGATTGCCCCTGGCGCATACACTCCAGCTTCAATTATGACAGTATTGTCCTTCCATTAAACAGCTTGAGCTCATTATTGTATAAAAGGCTCCTGAATCGATCAAGCTCCAGCAACAGAAACCCAGGGACCGCCAAGACTGAACAGAGGAGACAGCTTACACCCCGACAGAGACGGATCGCTCGTTTACACCAAGAGTGCAATAAATCTCAGCCCATCCCTCTCATGGAATTATCCCCAAAATTCCCAAACATTAGGATGTGAACCCTTGCAGTGGCACAAACTGAAATGTAGTGAAATGTGTATTTAAAAAGTGCACAGGCAGTCAATGTATATACAGTTACATAAGTATGAAGACTTACAGGCAAGTACATAGACCTATGGCCTTGACAGAGCACCTCTGGCAGTATTCTTCATTTGCCTTCTAGTGTGATATCTCCCCCTACTGGCCCTGCACTAATCAGAGTCACTGCAAGTCAAGCAAAAGTCGCTTAATTCATCTCAGAAAACATTAAAGCTAGAACACCAGACAGCACATCCTAAGAGGACTAAAGTACTTGAGAGAAGCACAGGGTCAGCCTTGTTGGTTTGTAAGCATGTTTGCATTGCTGAAGTGTTTCCAGGAACCTATGCATAAGTACATAATAAAATTAATTTTTATATTCCAGCACCAACTCATTAAGATTCCTGCCTTTTTGATCACCCCAGTAATTAGCTACTGGGGCGAAGAGTGGCCGCTAGCGAAGCTTAATGACAGACTGCTCGCTTTCTAATTACGGCTTACGTCACCCTCTCTCTTGCAGCAATTAGCCCCTGTTTTAAAGGGGCTTTAACAGCTCTGGATTTGTAATTAGATAATGTTCTTTGTGTGAGGAGAATGAGATCTTCTGAATGCGGATTTAATGAATCCAAACTGCTCGTTTGGGATGTAGATGCAGCTCTTATGGGAACGAGGCTCCTTGTCGAATACAACAGACACTTTGTACAAATTAAAGTTGGAGCCCAGCTAATTCATTGTGTCTTTAGGGAGCTGCGCTTTGCTGGCATATGATATTCACTCAAGAAAGTAGGACCTGCCCTGATTTTTATTATGGGTTTAAGTAACTCGTGATTCATTTGCAGTCATAAAATAGTGTAGGAGATCTGTAGTTTGTATTTTGGCTATGCTCAGGAGGCCTGCGTATCTGTGTTTAGCAGAATGACCGGATGGATTTCATCATCCATCTGCCGCTGTCAGTGCCAAGATTCACTCATGAAGTCATCGTCCCAAAATACAGCCTGTGTCAGAGGCTGCAGCACCCTTTCCCTGTAATCTCACACACTATTCCCCTCCCTATAGCGCACTGCCCGGCAGGCTTTAGCTCATCAGTCGCCCCTTCACCCAGCCTTGTTTGATTCATGAGGTCATTGATTTCTGTTGGTCAGAGTCTGATCCTCACCTCAACGAGGCTCACACGCTTGGGTTTTAATAGATAATGAGGTGACAGCACGGTGAAGGATCTGTTCAAGATGATTTGTTTTTGATGACCAAATCCTGATCAGAAACATTCCCACATGCACACTCTACTTTTACAGTATGGTGATCTTTGTTGTTTAATGAATGGGATGGTGAGCTATCCAGTACTGAGCTATGGCTTTTTAAGCTGTAGGATTACTTGCTTATATTGTTAAAGCATTCGTTCAGCCGAGTCCTTTGAGTCAATCCATGCTATACTTACTATAATTAGTCTATACTATGTGCTATGTGCTAATATCTTTTAAAAATGGGTATTTGTAAAAAAAAAAAAAAAAAAAATTTGTCCTGGTGATGAGGCAAAGGGAAAGCTAAGTAGCAATGATTGGCTGAACCAAATTTCATGGCAATCCACCTGATAGTTGTTGAGATATTTTAGTTTAGACAAATGTGAAACCTGGCAATACTGTCCAGATCTTTACAATATGTTCTAGGTTTCTTTGTTTGGTCTCATTGTGTCTCTGAATCAGCTGTAGAGGCTGAGAGCAGCAGCCTTAAACATTAGATAAGTGTCTGAAATTTCCTGCATCCTCCTCTTTGTTTCCTCCTTTTATGTACTTTTCCACTGAAAACATTAGGGTGCAGCAATAAAATGCTAGACCATTAGTAGAAAACATTTATGGTCCATCAACAGGAAGCAATTTCAGTCTCATTTCCCCTCCAGATCTGGAGGCTGCATCAAGTAGGATGCTGCTGCTCAGTGAAAAGCAGCATTGTATAAGTTTTAAACAATTTCTGGGAAGGATTGCTAAAGTAAGAAATGTCCATACCAGGTGCCAAAATAAAGATTCTGCTGATTGCCACGTCAGGTTTTTCTAGACTGCTCAGGTTTGTCATTGCCCCAGAGGGCTTTTATTACCATCCAGTAAATATTTTGTTTGAGTAGCTCTGAATGAATGATTTTTGCTGCCCAGTTACCACTCTGTGTATTAACTGGACCTCAGCCATTGTCTGAAGTAAGTCAGTGTTGATTGGCTATAGCTTAACACTTGGTGGAGAGCCAAAATGGCCATGTTAAAAGCCTTGGCTTTGTATTGCTTAAAAGTATCTAGGACAATCATCCGTCCAGTTTGATTCTTTAGGCTTAAGATTTGATTAAATTAAAACATCTTCAAAATTATAAACACGCAGAAGTAGTCTGGCGCATGTATTGACTGGTTGCTGCTTCTCACTGTGAACAGAAAACCAGCTGTTTCATTAGTCAGGTGAGCTTTCTAAGGATTTGATTGAATTTCATGGATCAGAACTTTACATGAAACATGATGAAATCTTTCTGTATGTCATTTCCCTTATGTGCATTTTCCTTTATATTTAATTTTAAAAAATCAAGAGTGAAGCAGAAACAACTGTGATCTTGGGTGGAGTCAACATTTACTCACTCTTAATACCCCTGTGTGTGACAGTATTGGCTCTCGTGCATCTGGACCTGAGTGTTTTCATTTAGGGCTGCTGCAATCGTGTAACACGTCCACAAGTGACCTGGGAATGTCTGGTTACGCATATGCAGACATATGCACGCATGCCGCTGTGCTTCATGCTGCAGCCCTGCGCTCAGATGTGGCATCTTTGAGCTTCTATAAAAGGTTATGGTAACAGAGCCTGCTATATTACCATTTGTACAGTAAATGGAAAAACGAGTTATGGCTGTTAGATGTATAAAAGAAGTAGCTGCTTTGAGAGTTTACATCACTGCTGTAATGCAACAGTCATAATATTATGCTATTAAATCTTTGTTTTAACACTGTTGGTACAAACAGTGGTCATTACTCTATGTGTTTGTCTTACACTGCACCTCCCAGGGATTTCTTGTCCATTTAATGATAAGTCCAGGCCTTTGACAACTTTTTCCCTTAAGTTTTCTATTGGCTCTTACTAACTGCACAGTTGCTTCCCTGTTTGTCCTGACCAAACAATGATGGTGCTGCCAGAAATCTAATGTGTCATTTCCTGTGTCCTGAATATTTTCCCAAGAAAGTACTTAGAACAGCACATTTGCTGTTTGGATGGGAATAGGTGACTATTCATATGGAAACGTTTTTTTTGTTGTTGTGTTTTGTGCAAGAGAAGTGTGAGTATATTTGACTTACAATGCAATGCACATAATAAAATTCAAAGTAATGTATATTTCTATATAGGCCTGGCAGGAATTGACCATTTCCATTTCTGTAAATGCCCCGGTCTTCCCTGGTGCAACAGACTCAGTCAGTGGGAAGTGAAATAAAAACATCTTTAGCCAGAAAGCCCATTGTGCTCACAAACTGCCAGTTTTTCTCCCACATTTGTAGTAGTGTGTCATCACATTAACTCGCAGCCACTCCTCCAGACCTATATGTACGTCAAGCAGGCGTCACACTTTTTGGGTGCAGTGCAGTGGCATTTAACAATAACAAGTTTTTTTTTTTTTATACTTTTATACTAATTCTGACTTCTACTCATTGGCAGAAAACCAACTCATCCTCCAAAGATGGTGGGAGAAGACAATGAGCACCCCCCCCAAAAAAACAAACAAACAAACAAAAAAACAAAACAAAAAAAACAAATAGTAGAGAAGATAGAAAATAGCAGAATGGCAAGCTTAGAGTTTAATTCTGAGGAAAATCTCCCTTTAGAAAATGAATGTTGATTTTTTTTTTCTTTTCACAAGCTTCCACCTTCCCTTCCTTACCCATCTCTGAGGTAACCATCCACAGATGTTCTGCTCATAAACATTAAGAGGCACCTGCCTCTCCTCTGGTCATAACATTCTCACCCGCCGACTTCCACTTGGCAACACGAACGTCTTCCCACCCCCCACCCCCCACCGCCGGTCCCACCTTCAGCTCCTTCAGATTACATAAATAACATGACATCTGCTGAGAAAGAATGTCTGTCTGCTGCTGTGTTCTCCATTACCCCCCCCCCACAGGCACCCACAGCGGTTTGGCCAGTAAAAGGATGTGGCGCTGACTTTGGTATTGCAGCCTTTCTTCTGCATCAAAGTGCCTGATGGCCTGGTTTGTGTATGTCTTTCTGAACATCACCAGCTATTTTGCATTTGCCTCAAAGCCTATTTCCTGTCTATCTCTTCACTCCCAATTGTGTAGATAATGCAACAAATGAGTGACCATCGCTACGACAAACTGACGGTGCCCGATGACCTTGCTGCAAACTGCATCTACATGAACTTGCCCAGCAAGGGACACGTGCTTCTGCACTGCACAGCAGAGGAGTTTCCAGAGAGCGCAAAGGTGATCCTCAGCTACTTTTCCCATCCACATTCAGCAACTTTGTGTCACTAACAATAATGCACATTCATCCACAATTCTGGCAGGAAGGACCACCATCAGAACAACCAGATTGGTTTTGGTGGTTTAGATTTAAAGAGCACTTGTCTTTGTGTTTTTCATCTTGTCCAGACCTCTGAGAAAAACAAGTGGGAAAGGAACCCTACAAAAGCTGCATGGTTGTTTTACGTGGGCCACTGCAGGCTACCCACAGCCAGAGCTGTAATTTTTTAACAAAAGAACCTGCAGTTTGACGTGAAGCCAGAGACACTGAGGCCTTGTTTTTCTCAGAACTTTAGCAAAGTTCAGATCAGCATATAACAAATAGTTTCATATCCGTGATGGATCCAGTTTTGACTTGCAGCTTTACTGTTTTGGTTCAGTCTCGCCAGTTTCAAATATATGCTATGAAATTATAGTAAAGTGATAAATCTGCTGTGCCTGCCTGGCAACAAACAGCACAAACTGCATATTATGCAGCCAGCTGGTGAGCATCGCAGACTTTATAGCGCAACATTTCTCTCCGGAGAGATCGGAACTAATTGGCATTTGAGTATTGGATTTATATTCATCAAATAAACAGCTCATAATGCAAATTAAATGCCTTTGTCAGCCTTTGAGAAACCGTTTTGGCTCAGTCATTGTCTCACCGTGCATACTTTGACTACATGGACACACACAGCTACGTGCTGCTGCGTGTATCACTGAAACATGCAGTGACCTACTTACATACTGTATATTTTTCAAGATGTGCCTTTTACCCCATGACACGTATTTGCTAGAGTTGCTTGACTTGAATGACATGTTATTGTCTCACCTCTGTCTGTTGGGGTTTGGACAGGCTGAGCCGTCGCTGTTATTTGGATGCTTTGGGGTCATTCCACATCACAACAAGTCAAAAGGATTCTCACAGGATTGAACCTGGCAACCTGCAATCTGCAGAGACAGTACTCAAACCTCAAAATGTACTCTGTGGTTGAAACCTCAACCTCCGCCAGCTATTTTTAGAAGGAAAAATTCACAAAATTTTGCGTCTTTGGACATCCACAGTGAATACTTCTTTTTTTTTTCCAAGAAGATTAACTGAGGGAATTCAACTTGAGCATAATAAAATCTACTTGCGTGGATCATGCTTCCTGCTCCGAAGGCACATTTTAACAGAACATTTGGAGTAGTGTTTGAGATCTATATGTTAGTTCCATGAACCAGTTTCCTTTATATGGTTTAAACCCCTCAGAAATTGGCCTGGAAACCAGTTTTGGCTCCAAAACGGTGTGTAATAAATTGTAGCCTGAAGAAAGTGGAAAAATATTAATAGCACAAGTTCTACTTCTTCTTTTGGCTGCTCCTTCTGTCACAAATCATTCCTGACGCTCGTCTCATCCACCGTCACTACCTCCATTCCTTCCATCTGCACTGGTACACCTGCCTTCCTCTCATTCACGCGCATGTATCCTGTCTTGCTTCTTCTGACTTTTATTCCTCATCTCTCTAAAGCATACCTCCACCTCTCCAGGGTCTCTTCCACCTGCTCCATACTCTCACTACAGATCACGTTGTTTGTGAACATCAGAGTCGACTTAGACTCCTGTCTCACCTCATCTGTCAGCCTGTTTATCACCACTGTAAACAAGAAGTAGCTCAGAGCTGATTCCTGATGTAATCCCACCCCCTCCTTGAAGCTATCTGTCACTCCTACCGCACACCTCACCACTGTCTCTCTGTCTTCCTACATGTCCTGCACCACCCACACATACTTCTCTACCATTCATGCAGTACCACACTTCCTCTCTTGGCACCTAATCAGATGCTTTTCTAGATGCACAAAGACACTGTGCAACTCCTGACCTTCTCTCTACTTCTTCATCGATGCTTTCAAAGTAAACATCACATCTGTAGTGCTCTTTCTCTGCATGAAGCCATACCGCTGCTCACTGATCATCATCCTCACTGATCATTGCTTTTCTATATGGCTCATCAACTTTATCTGTCTAGTTACTACAGCTCTGCATATCACCCTTGTTCCTAAAAATTGGTACCAGTACACTTCTTCTCAGTTCTTCAGGCATCCTCTGAATTTCCAAGACATGACATAAGCAGTAATATAGCAAGGACAGTTTTATCTGAACTGACCATCCTGTCTGGCACAGTTCGTCTAGGGTTGGGTTCCCAGGGGAACTTGTTGCTTGTTCCTTCACTGAGATGTAGAGATTTGTCAGCACGATCACCAAGAAACTGCGAGATGTCTGCTGCTTTCTGACTCTAAACACTGTCTGGCCTAATCTCCGGTCTATTTTTAGTTGGCTCGTGAAGTTACATAACAGTTCCACATCAACAAAGGCAGGGGGTCATGAGAGGATTGGTAGGGTCAGAGGGGGGTGGAGACAGGGCACCTTTTAATGGTTAGCACTGGCAACGACTGTTGAGGGCTCTTTTTGGACATATCGAAACTGAGTAGACAAAAGGTCCAGTGAAATATAGCAGCCACTACTTTGTTGGGACCATGCCACTCTGACCCAGCATATAAATCTCAACTGCAGTAATGAGAACTCAGCTGGAAATGATTAAAAAAAAGAGACACTTTGGTTTTAGAGGTACTATAAAGAGCAGAGGATTTACTGATGTTGTGTTGGGAGAGTACTGTGAAAGCTTAACCTTCCCTTAGTTATGGCTGATTATATAGTCTAAACTTAAGATTTTTTTGAAAGGCCATGCTGCTTGGTTGGTCCAGGGTTGTTTTCCAGAGAGAAAGCCACTCTAACTTTTGTATTTTATTTTATTATTTTAAATGTTTACTTTGTCTGTCTTTGCATCTTAACAACTACAGTATAGATTTCTGATAAATGCATTGAGCATATTGTACTATTAGCGTGTTTGCATGTTGACTAGTGTTTAGTTTACAGTGCCACTAGTGTGGCTGCAAAACATAAACTGTATATAAAAGATGGAAGCAACCACCATGTCATGACACATTGGTTTATGGGTCTCTACTTTAGCATTTTGGTACAACCATGCTGTTGTTTTTGAGACCAGTCAGCAGCCATCTAGCAACCACCAGTAGCAAAGAAAAAGGTATTCCTTTACCACGTGGTTAGTGAGTACAGGAGTTTGCTGACTGTTGCTAGATGAAATTGTTCACCAAGAGCACCAAAAACCTCCTTATGATTGCTTTGGTCACTAGCAGATTCCAGCTGTTGTAGCTTGCATGGAATTTGCCAAGTTGACACTTGCTAACTGCTAGCCAATGAGTAGCAAAGCTCAAAAAGATGCAATGCAAACTAGACATGGACAACATTCCTCTTCACAGTAAAAGTTGTGCCTCACCGCTGTAGTCAACATATTTCAAAAGGTGCAACTTTTACTTTGAAGGCAAACTGTCTCCTTTTTCAGGTTGGTTTGCAGACAGGTTGGCATCTTCTATGCAAACTACACGGCAACTGCAGCAGTCTGCTAGCAGCCAAGGAGGTAGGGCATTTTTATCATTCAGTTAAGAGTTTGGTGATTCATATCAGCAGAGGTGAGGCCTATCAGACAGCTACACACCTGTCAAAGTGGCCACTCCCCACACTTCAAGCCTTAGGGATGATTTAAAAAATAAATTTAAAAAAGAAAAGAAAAGAAAAACAAGTTTTCTCACTTTGATATTATTACCTATTTAGAAAAAAAATATGTAGACTACATGGAAATAAGAATTAACATTTTTAAATGGTAGAATATTGTTACGGGGGAGTATAACTGGTTGCCACCATTGTTTATATAATTTCTGGAAAGCTCCGATTTGTACTGCTGGCCGCATTACACAAAATGTCCTAGAAAAGAATCAAGACTTATGTAGTACTTCAGTGGGGTGAGGTTACACTTAGCATCTGGTTCAGCAGAGGCTTTATCAGCCAAATTGCATCATGAGATAAAAATTAGTTTAGCTGGTCCCTCTGGCTGTGCCACAAGGCCTCACTGAGCATCACAGCAGGGTTGAAGTTAGAGTTTATAGAGAAAAATCTCCTGGTTTGGAAGTGTGGTAGGAAAACGCTAGTTTTCTTCTGGAAAATGTCCACAGAGTGACACACTATTTTACAAGGGTCTTTTGAGAATGTCGTCATAGTTCTCTCTCCCTTCTTTTTTTTTCTGTCTTTTTTTTTTTTTTTGTATTTCGCCGAGAGACCAGGAAATTTTGAATGCTTGTTCTTCACAATTTCCTTCTCTTTTCAGAGTTTTTATATCACAGATAATTACTATTTGAAAAGCCGAGTAAACAAACTTAAGTGTCACATATGTTCTACTTTCGCTTTAACTACTTCATGTTAGATTGTGCTTTAGCCGTTTCTAATTCTGTTGAATTACAATGAACATAATTTTCTAATAACCAGGAAACGTAACAGAGAAAAGTTTCCAGTTCTCAGCAGCGCTCTTGTCTGTGTGTCCTGCAGGTGTTTGAGAAGTTGAAGGATCACATGCTGATCCCCATGTCCAACTTGGAGAAGGTCAAAGTGGATGGAGCCCTAACATGCTGCTCTATACTCATCAACAAGAAGGCCAACATCTGAGTGGGGTCACTAGGGGTCTCTCAGTCCATGGTAACCACGCGGAGCCTTTAACTAATCACCATGGATCCCAAGGTTTGACTGTCCTGGTATACGGAGGGAGGTGTAGGGAAGTTTAATGCATAGGGAGTCATCTGGTCTCCCCTTTCACTCCCAATCACTAAAATAACAATAAAAGGTGTGAGAGTAGTTAAGTTGATTTGGAACACTGTATGTTTGATCAATTTTCTCCTTTTTAATTCGTATGTAATTTTTTTCCAATAGTATCTACTGCTTATGTGGTCTATAAGCTGTTCAAATGTATCCGATAAAGATCTGATCCCAGATTAGAAGAGTACACCATGTGCCATGTTGAATCTCCCCTTTGAACCTGCAGAGCATCTACTGATCATGAGTAGAACAACACTTACTTACTGTCCAAGGTTTACAACCCTTTAAAAGTACCACACTGAACAGAGCGCTGGGCAACAAACCCAGCTGGATCTGTCAGGTGTTTTTTCTTTTCTCTTCTTTTTTTTTTTGGCACTGTTAAGTCTTACTAACTTTTGACTTCAGATGTAACTAACACAGACATCATATGGGTACAAAGAAGTAAACAATTGATGTATATTGTGTATGTCACCATTTTGACTGTGAATTAAGTTTGGTGTGTGTTTGCCTAGGTAATGAATTGTGCACTGATTTTTCAAGAACTGGGATTTAGACCCAGATGTACAAAACAAATCCTGCTACGATGTGATCTAAGAATCTCAATGTGATTGTTGCAGGGTTTTTTTTTCCTCTTAAATTGCTTTTGTTTCTTTACAAGTGGTGCTATAACAAACTTCCAAAACCACAGACACACCATTGCTTATTAATTAAAAAATGTCTATCTGGCTTTTAAGAAATTTTAAGTTTTCATTCGGAAAATAGCTCTATAAAAAACTTGAAAAGCCTTGTGGAGATGTGAGCTTTTGGTGCGATTACAGTGATTTTCTTTTCTTTTGGTAGGGGGGTGGGTGATTTGTATCATGACTTGTGATTGATTTTGATTGTTACAGCCACCAGCTACGGAAGCTACCAGTAACCACAGACTATATGTAAAAGATGGATGTCACCTCCCAGTCTGAAAGCCATTAAGCTAGTGTGGAAGTGCCTTAAACCTGCATTCTTTCTAATGGGCAGCAGGGGGCGACTCCTCTCGTTGCAAAAAACCCAAGATGTATTCAAGAGATGTCTATAAAAAAGTTATCCTTCGCATTTGATTTATGACTTCAGCAAGCATTTTCCTGACAAGGTTATAGTCTCAGTCAGTAGTTTAATTGTATTAATTGATTTTAAATTATGATTTAATTTGGAGTAAAACGCATAAAGGTAAAGATGAAGCAGGCTATTCTTTAGCATCCAGTGTCACTGGGTTTCTTAGTAAGATCTACTGCTTGCTCGTCCTGTCCAGTTTTTAAAACACCAGAATGGTGATGACCAAAATGCTGCTTGCAAACCAATGTGTGATTTCACGGTGGTTACATCCATCTTTTTATACAGTCTATGAGAGGAACCGATTAAGTGAAGCTACACTGCAGTGGTTTGAAATTGTGTCAACCCAGCAGAGGTGGAAAACGTGTTCTTTCATTATTAAACCATGAACTAGACTTTCATTTACTCCAACAGAACACCTCCGCTTCTTTTAATTCACAATGCCTCTTTGGAAAATCAATTACTTCGGTCCTGCTGAATGATTCTGAATGCACTGTAGTTTTCTCACATCATTAGTTGTGCCAGTGTTGTTGATTACTTTAGTTTTTGTTTTTTTTTCCCTGCCTGGCAGTTTTCACTCCAGTATTGACTAAGAGCTTGCTGGGAAACTCGTGTCTGTTTCACAGAACCCAGTAAGACCAAATGCCACTGCAGTCAGAGTTTGTACTCAACATGCAGAAAAAGCTGTTTGCTCTGTTTCCATGTGTTGTGTTCCAGTAGGAGCTGGAAGGAGGTTGACCTGCCTTGGTGGCCTTATTCCTGCTGTTGCTGAATTCAAGTTTTAGGGCCTGTAAACATGGCAACATAGCATATGTAAACACGCATGCTGCGCTACACTGTACAGTGCGTATGTTAAAACCCATCAGATCTCGAACCATTTCATTTCTCAACGTGATTGTAAGTGAAAGTTAAGGAAATGACATCATGAGGTGAGTCAACCTCCCTCCATAGACATTTGTGTATGGGCAAGTGGGCAGTGATGAAACATGGAAAGAATTCTTGTTGGGAGGAGAGGCTTGTACGCCAGTAAACACTGACTCTTTTAAACTTTCTCTCCTTCGCTCAACTGTCTCCCTCTCAACGCTCGCTTTCTCCCACCCTCTGCGATTGCCTCATAGGCGATTCTGGTCTAATTTATAGCTATGATATCATACATTCTGCCGAACGCTGTTGATGTGATGGCCTGCCGTTAAAGTGTGACAGCGGTATATTTTACAAAAGGCAGCTGGCTGGATGCAGGCTAATAGCATACAGTAGTTGTAGAGCCACTTGTGAGTCTCACACTGTGACTCCAGAATGCTAAATAGGGCATGATCAGTCATACGTGGTCTGATCGGTGCCATGTCAAGATCTGGCGTAATCTAAAATCGTAATCCTCTCTGAGTGTTCTGAGACACCAAAACATTCAATAAATGTCTGATTGAGCATGTAATGCAATTCTTGTCTTTTGGCTGGCATAGATGTTAAGGAATTCTTATGTTTCTCTGCTGATCCGCTCACCAGTGGTCATGATGTTGTTATTTCCCATGTGCCATCTCAGGTCTTAAGTACAGTTTGTGAGTAATAATTATTTGAATCATCTTACACTGAGCCTTTCAATTACTTTGTGTAATAAATTAACATCTAGCTTTCATCTGTAATGTGTGTGTTTTCTTTCTTTTTTTTCTTTATATACCAGAGTAGAAAAGACACCTCCTCAACAGTTTACTCATATTAGCCTCAAGTACAAAGTTAATATGGCTAAATAAGTTCTATATATAAATGTTCTCTCAGTCCTGTAGAGTAACTAGTGTCATCACTGAGGACTCACTGTGACAGCATGCCTACTCGCTGGTCTCTACTGCCACCTACTGACAATTAAACTACAACACAAGGTTTTGTGGAAACACTTTTTTAGCTTTGACAAAAACATGTTTTAATCCTCAAATTAATCCCTGCTGAAGCCTGTTGTAGCCATTTTTATAGCCTACAGTACAAAGTGCAGAGTACACTGTACATAAAATCTGCACCACTGTTGCACTGTTCTTTCATTTTAGGGGAAGTTAGTATAGATGTTTCTGGGACTCCTTGCTAGTAAACAACCTGGCTGCTGATGATCTTCATACCAGACTCAGTGCAAAGTTGGAGGTGCCGTGCCACTGTGGAACAAGACGGTGAGGAGAGTGGTTGTGGTGGAGATGAGAAGGCCGACATTCCTGCTCATTACCACCCACAAAGACTCCAGGATCTACAAAATGACCAGGTAACATTAAACATCCACAGGAAAACTACTTTTAGGGGCAGTGATGGCATGGTGCTTTCAACACCTTTTATCAGAAACATCAGAGATTTTTCCCAGATCTAAGAAAACAAAATGCATGCCAATTATCTCAGAAGGAGGAACTGTAAGTATCCCCATACTTACAGACAGTAGCGTCTCAATATTTTCCTGCAGAAAGGAGGCAATGTCCTTCCAGTCCAGAATGTCCCCTAGCCAGCTGGTCTGTCTTTGAGTCATCATCTTATGCCGATGCCGCCCAGAGTAGGTTACATTCTGAAAAATGCGAGAACATAGTAAATTTGAAACTGAACAACACTGAAAAGAAGACTTTGGGAGAAGGTAAACTGATATGTTATGTTAACTCAACTCATCGTATTCTCTAAGTTTATACACTTAACCTGGCACACCACACATCATACACACACGATTATTTATATTAAGAAAGTATGAAAGAATGCATATTTGTGGATGTATCATTTTCACACTTCTTGTTTTAATCCCTGTTGACAAAAGAAAACAAAAGAAAAAGGAAGGGGGGGGGGTCACACTCTTCCTGTGTCCCTCTGTCTTTTAAAAAACACACACATGCAAAAACAAACTGACAGATGGAGAACCATGATGGTCTTGTTTCTCACAGGGATTTTTTTGGGATCACATTTTAGTGTGGTCTGCACCCATTAGCACTGTGTATTTTCCATAGGGGCACCACTCCAGACTGAAAAGCACATGTGCTGAGGGTACGAGCGTGAAAACACACGTCAGGATTTCTCATAAATACAATTACGCTGTAAAGCCCATAGCTACGGGCACATGAACACACTTACCCATAAACAAGGGTCGAGCCCGGATGTTTCCAGGAGATTATTTTGCCGACCTGTTATCACAGAAGAACGCTGTCATGAGGCTGGATGGAAGAATTTGGAAAGGTTTCTATGGTGAGCACCTTCTTTACTTATGTGTTGCCGTCATGTTAACACAAAACAGACGTAAACAATGCTGATGGTGTCTGGTTTTAAATATCTGCCAGAAACTTGATAATTCAGCAGGACGGTCAGACGTTGATGAGACAGGTGCTTATTTTTATCACAGACTCTGGGAACCTGGTGTTCCTCTAGACTGGTGGGTGAAGGGCTGTAAACAGAGCAATTAAAAAAAGCTTCCTTTCAGGTGTCCATACACCAGTATGACCTCTTGCTGGTGAGGGCCAATCCCAGTTAAAAGTAAGCCCAGCAGGAGATGTGTGAACTGGTATCCCATTCTGGAGGCTCTCCCCCAGTGTTAACCCAACTGGTGTGTCCAAGACAGCTGCTACAACCTGTTCAACCCCTCATACCAAAAGTGGATGCACCACCTCAATTTACAAGACTGAAAGTGAGGGGAAGCACTTAGACTGGCTTTGTCCAAAGTAACAGAGTCCATCATTTAGTCTTTGTAAAGCTCTAATATGTGATTTCTTTTTACTTAACACTGTGATCATTGAATGGACAGGATCTGATTGAGTGCAACCCCCCCATTTATAGTCTTAGTGCTATAATCAGTGCTGATGTCATGCAATCACGTGAGTGGGATAGATTCTCTCATTGTACTGTAAGCAAAAATATAAGTACCTGTTCCATAATGTTGAAAAATTCTTGTCTTAAACAACACTTTTATGCCCCATGTTTGAAGTACGTATTCAGCTTTATTCGTGCTATCTGCCACCAGCAACACTTCACACACAGGTTGTGCAGTTGCAGTCCTGTCTTCTGTGTTTTCTGCGTTATTTGCTCATATACGCAAATGAGTCTCTAAACAACTGCGCTTTACTCTTTGGGACACATACTTCTATCATTTCACTTCAAAAAGGAACAAAAAGCTGCAACGCCAAGTTACAACATTTGCTGCTCTCAGTGAACCACCTTTACACAAACAGTGACCTATATTTTCGAACACACACACACACACCTGCATGCATCTTCAAACTTGTTCTAAAGACAGCAGAGAAAAGTTGGCATACACACAATGACAACTCCAGAAACACAGCAGTATAGGCTCTTGTATTAAGTTTAAATACCAATAGCAGCTGTGGCCTGAGATGCATGGAGTCAAGACATGTTTGTTTCTGATGTTTGCTGCCAACACGAGCGCACACACAGAAGTTCACATATAGACAAATATATAGCCTCTGTGAGTGACACGCACTCATCAGTCCCTCACGCAGCAAACAAGCCAGAGTATTTAGTCTGCCTCCCAGTTTGTTTGCCCACTGTCTTTTTTCCTTTGTTACACTGCCTCAGGCTTTGTTTAAACTGGAACTGACTGGAGTAAATGACAGTTGCAGCTGGAAGGATGATGAGTGAAGATGAAAAGGGTTACGCCGAGTCACGACGTATAAAGGTGGTCAGGTTGGCTAACCACTAATGTTCCTGTGTTTGTGTTCAAAAAGTGGCAACTGAATTGTTCTCTCTTTGGTTAAAAAAGATACTGGAGAACACTCCAGTAATTGCGATGGGACAATTGCTAATTCTTAAGGTCTGTTTTTCTTTGACGTTCTGCTGAACCCTCTCTGCAGTATGCTTTGCTATGCATGCACAAGCTCCTAAAATATCTGGCTAGACATGCAAACTGTGTCCTTCCCCTCCAAAGCTCAGTTCTGTGGGGCTGAGCTGCAGTAAAGTACCTTTGGCAGTGAGGTTATAGAACAACTTGTCCCCTTAATGCTGGGCCCCACTCCACTCGCAGCTTCCAGGTGGGGTGGGGGGCCCGGGCATCTGATGGGCAGCCAATGCAAGCGAGGGCTATTTCTTGCAATATAGTGTATTAAGTAGCCTATTTAATACTAAAAATCTTCATCTTTAAGGAAAAAAGACTGAAATGTCATACCTCTTAGGATCATAGACTGCACTTCCTGTTAGGAAAGAGTTGGGATTATTAGTTATGAACAAAATGGATCCTAATGATGAACTTGAGTGAGCAAGCCTAGCCAGAGGCCAGGCCCACTGGGACTTTGTGGTATACTACAGTGTGCGTTTGTGGTAGGGGGAGGTGCAGAAATAAAATACAGCCCTAGTCCTCCTCGCAGGGTTCACCCTCTCTATCCATGAATGTTGCTCTTGGAGGTCACGGCACCTGGCAACAGCTTGGCTCAAGCCCTGAAAGAAACACGAGACAACATATGGAGGGACGCCCATGTGTTGTCTCGCGCACACACAGTTTATTCTTAAATGCAAACAGATTAATCTAACTTTGCTACGGTGCAACAGAGGCTTCAGGTGGCTAAAATATGTAGTGTGTATGCTAATGCTGCCAGATCAAAGAAAGAAAGACCTGCATACAGTAGGCTATTAAATAGCATGCCAACCAATGTAAACACATTGTAAATTCACCATATTTACTTTAAAGCCAGGTTAAACTTTTGTGATCCACTCTCATCTCTCATATTTCCTTTGTCACTCTGCTTTAAACTGAAATATGAAAATGCCTCACAGTCTTCACCTCCTTTCTCTCAAGCAAACCTATTAGTCGTGAATCGCATGAATGTGAATTATTTTGGGCAGGTTTTTCTGTAAAAACATTCAGATACACACTCATAAATTGGACCAGAGGAATAGAAGTTTACTCAGTCGCTCTGCAAAGGGCCACTGCTCAGACTGAGGTAAAGCAGTGAGTACTTTTTCCACATTCAGTAATTATACCACTTGTACTTTTAAGAGCTGCTGTCGAGGCTGATCTCTAAACACAGGAAGCGAGAGCAAGCCGTAGCGCAGATGCACAGGACTAGACCCTTTTACAAATAGCAGACTGTTTCCAGTGACTGTGCAAATCCCGATGACATGTCTATGTTGACCACCAATCAACACATTCTCAAAAAATGCACGGCCATTTTTGCATATTTTCAATTGATTGAATGTTAGCAGATGCATACCTGTGCTTCCTTGCCAACGACCGGTTTTTTTGCACATGCATATGCATAAGAACAAGTAGAAGTGCAAATTTGCACAGACACCACTAATCCACCACAGGTTCAAATTTTGGCAATGTGTCATCTATTCTGCATTCAGCATACTTTCACACACTCAGCATCCTAAAAATAGCTGAAGGACTCTGGTTCTCTGCCCAGCCTTCCTAACTGTCAATATGTTATCTTCTCCCTCACTCTAACACACGCACTGTTTAACCTACAGTATCACTGACTCCCAGACACCAAAGGTTTATCATAAATTATTTTATTTTGGACAGACTTGAGCATGTGATGATAAACGTTTTAGAAAAAACATAGAGAAAAAAGGGAGAGCTTGCTTATCCACTACCGCTAAATTGTTAACAACAAGTTAGAGGATACGTTCAGCACAACCGTTTGGGGAATCTTATCTGTTCTTTACCTCCTCTTTGATGTGAAAATACCAGATATTATGAGGGCACATCTCTGTTTGTTTGCATTGTCAGATGTTGTGTCTGTTCTCCAATCTGGAGTCTCAGTTCCCCTGGCTGTTTATCTCCTCCGGTTGACTATTGATTTTTATCAGTCTCCCATCTTTCTCTGTACCTCTTTGATTCCAGTGCATCTCCTCCTCGTTTGTCTTTTGGTGACAGCGATAACAATATTTCGGGAATTTTGTCTGCTCTTATTTACATTTTTACCAAAACAGAAGAATGTATACTTTTCAAATACAATTAGTAAGTACAGTAATGTATTTAAATACTGAATTTACAATGTTACTGTTAATATAATATCTAAATACTTGGGTGGAAATCTTTTTAAAGTTTCATAATATTTCTAGTTGGCAGAAGCCAAACACCAAACCGCTGTATTAAAAAAAAGACACTTCAAAATCACTTTAATGGACTCTGACATTCATTGTACACTTTCCATACTTGGTACTTAGGACAGATGCCTCAGGTATAGAATATCACCCTGTCAGTTAAAACATGAGAATCATTGTTGCGAAACTAAATCTATCCACTGCACACGTTTTGCGGTCAGTTTATGTATTGATAGGCTGAGCCAGTGTGCAAGAATCTAGACTGCTGAGGGTCACTGTAATGAAGCCAGGAAAGAAAGGGAAACGGGGAGGGGTTAACTGGGGCGAGAGGGTCAGAAGTTGAAGCCAGGAATGTTTTCTCTAGCCTGGCCTGTCACTGATACAATTCTGTATGCCCGGGAACAGTCCCCGGGAACAGATGTACCCACAGCCAGGGTTAGAAACACTTTCCTTACCTGTGGCATTCATAACACTGGTATACACTCTCTCTGAAGTACAGTAGAACAGGAAAGGGAGGATGGATGTGCCTAAGAATCCCACTGTCTCTCTTGCATAAAGTTTGATGTGTAATTTGGTTTGAAAATCCTTTAACAAACCTCTCTGTGGCTGTATGCGTTTAATACCAGATCCTCAGGTATGTCAAGTATTCCAGTGACTTTATTTATTTTATTGTTTTTTTTTTTTACTCTTTCCCATCAATATTTCAACCCATCTTAACATAAACAACCTCTCTGTCACAAGCAATCCTCATGCACTGCTGGATATTTCACAGTTGGAAGTTAAGGTCAAACGGCGCAGGGCTTTGCAGAAGCCTATCCCATTACATGGGCCGGCAGGCTTCAAACAGCAGTCCTCTGTCCTCTAACCTGCAGCCTAAACTTTTGGTCACCCTAAGCACACAGGACTGGTGTCAGAGGGGTTGGTGCCACAGCAGGATGAGAGTTAAGTTCAATGCTGAATACAGCAGGGAGGAAATCCTCTGTCTGAGTCACAAGTCAGGGCCACAGAGGGTCAGTTCCTATCCTAAATCCTTAGGCGGGGGTTGTCAGATAAACTTTGACCTTGGACGCAGTAGCTTTTTTGTACAGATATAGAGCTTCTCACTGATTCTTCTGTCTGCCCACAGACCCCCTTTAATGTTCAAACCAAACCTCAAAAGCAGAAATCTCTTCAAACATATCAAAAAGATTTTTATCAATCATTGCTCAGAGGAGAAAAAGAAAGAAAGAAACATAGCAACCGCCCAAATGTGAATCATGCAAGGAGCTTTTTGGCAGGCCAGACTTCACATCTCTTTCTGTTGACAATCAATTTGTTTCACCAACATATGAGTCTGGCTGTGATGCGGGCTGCAGTGAAACAGGATCCTGCAGGCAGAAACTCAAAGGGGAAAGAGTGAGAGACAGAGGGAGAGAAAGAAATACAGAGAGGGGCAGAAAGTGGAGAGAACAGCACTCTGCTCTGCCTCTTGATGTGTGTGATTTGTGTCTACTCTGTGTCTCAGTTGGAAACCCATATGCCAATTTCAACAAATGGTGTTGTGAGAAGTTGGAGGCAGGAAGTGTGTGTGTTTGTGTATATGTTGGGGATGGGGGTAGTGATTATAGGGGTGGGGTTGGGGGGAGGGGAGGGGAGGGGGATGGATTTACCAAAAAGAAAAGACTGAGGAGAAGCAAAAGAGAAACATCACTTAAATTGACCTGCAAGAAATCCAAATTCGCACAGCGCTTTAAAAGCAGCATCACATTTTGCTTGCCGTTACAAATGCACAACGAAACACTGCAGCTCCACCACATCTAGCAGCTGCATCCCATCATATTTTAAGACTTCAGTGTCTACACTGTTATTCCAGATTCACACTTTCCTCTCTTCTGGCATCTTGAAGCCTGCCAGCTTGGCTTCTGTTCAAACTGGGAGCCCTACCAAATCATCTGCCCTACTCCTGATCTGGTTCCTCAACCTGACACACTGTATCGGGTTATCTTGTGTGTATCCAAGTATGTGTGCGTGAGTGCGTGACTGCATACGTGCGTGCGTGCTAATAGAGAATCATGTGTCATCTCTTGGAAAGAGGGAAAGAGGGGAGGAGGTGGTTGAAGACAGTGAAGGATATTGAAAGACTGGGACAAAGTTTGTAAGAGACAGAACGTAACTGTAGCTTCTTAGATTGCTGCTTTTGCACCAAAATTATTAATTAAAAAAAATCATAGATAATATTTCGGCTGCACTTTTTTATGGATATTTGGAGCTTATACTGATACACTTTTAGTCTTTCTACTAACTTCAGCTCTTTCAGAAACCATACACGGAGGGAGTTTTTTTTTTCTTTTTTCACTTTACTAGTGTGGGCTGAGGGAGAGCACTCTAAAAATAAAACATATGTTCCTCCAGGTCTGTGGGAGCAGAGGCCCCCAGCGTATTGTTTTGGGATATGGGGGAGGACAGGGAGGATCTGGCCTTCAGAGAGATACTAAGAGAAAAGCTGCTGCTTCCAAGAAAATAAATATTCTCTCTTGTGTACTAATATACTACTTTCGTAGTATGTCAGAAGAGAACGTAATTAAAAACGGAGGCAGTTTGCTTCCTTTCTGCCTTCCTGTATGACTGTGTGAAATTGGGTAAAGGGTAGTTAGGTTTACTATCCATAATGCCAAGCTGACCCCCCCCCCATAAGCCTTTTCATTGATTTTTAAAAGCCCTGAGGGAAACTGCATAGACAGGGGTTAAAAGTATCTGAAGTGGTGGTGTGCTTTTGTGCTCACACTGCAAAAATGGCCCTTAGTTTGTACGTACTGCATTTGAGAACTGAATTAAAGAAGTATACCTATCAAGCCGACGTGGGTGAACCAGCTGCTAGGAGCTCTGCTTGGTAAGGAATGAGTTAAAGCCAGCTGACTAAAATGTGTGGGGGAAGTCTACACAGAGCAGCAAAGGGGAAATGAAAGCATATTAACAGAGAAATAACCATGAGTGCCGAGGGGGCTGGATCGGTCACGTGTCTAGTTTTAGCACCGGTCTTCCTGCCTCCTACTGCTGCAACTTTGTGGACCATTTAGCAAAGTATAGTCCAGAGAGCAAAGTCAGAGAGTGTGACAGAGTCATAACCAAAATGACACTAGGAAGTCTGTAGACAATTTTTGTTTAGAATTTAGCATATTACTATTATGTAAAATGTGTTCTTAAATGTACTTTAATTAACAGTGGGTGTTTTTTTTATATCTGTAACTTTATGTCCTTATTAAATATATTCAAAGACTAAACTGGCCCCTGAGACCTAACGAGTGTCTGTAAAAATACTACAGATACCACACCAGAGGGATTTCTGAGTGGTCAAAGAAAATACCCCTATCAATGAGAACTAGAGACGGTCCCTATTAGAATATTATAAGACGCCATGGTGATTTGGGATAAATTGGTTACTGCTATCTACCACAGGACATGTGATGCTGTGGATGCTGGTAGATCTGAGGGGCGTGTCCTGTGAGCGTGTCATTCCGGGGAGTGTCTGAATCCAGCCAATCGCGTGGTAGACCTGAGGTCGATAGGCTTGGTCTAATTTCCCACACGACCATGTCCAAGCAGCAGCACGCTTTTGTTCAAACTCTGGAGTCAGACAGCGGTTCCTATGCAGAGGTGCGCTTTCAGGTTACTCGCCGTATGTGTGTAGAAAATGTTGATCTCAACAGAGTCTCTGCCGTCAGGGGGATCCAGACTGGTGTTCTTAACTTGCAGCACCAGTTTGGGGTACTAATTTAGATTTTTCCTGCGGCTCGGTCTAGTGAAGTCCAAAGCAGGGACAGCAGGGTGTCGCGAAAGAAGCAGCTGGACTTCTGTAAGCGGTGAAGGATTTTTTTTCCTTTCATCACATCTTTCTCGATTGTGTTCGGGAACGACTGCTGACATGTTCAGTTACTAGACATTTTATATTCCTTGACAGAAAGGAAGGAAATAAGTTTATGCTTCCCATCATCCTACTCGCTGGATATCTATGGAGAGGATTTGCTGTATGCGCTCACGCAGCTTTTGGAGTTACTTACGGTCGAGACGCCACCGCGAATGTTAAATTCAGCGACCTGGATAGAAGAAAACGACACACTTAACCTCATTTGAATGCCTTTGCAAGGAGTTTGCTGGTTTCTGTGCTGCAGGCAGGGCTTCAGTTTGCTCGGACGGGACTATGGCGAGAAAGAGGAGGAAGAATCTTTTGAATTGCGCAACAAGGAGGACTTGACTCCCAATGGACGGGTAAAAACTTACCACCTGCACTAGACAACAGCTTCTGAGCTCGAATACTAAATAGCATGCTTTTTAATGAATGACTTTAAAAACTGCCCTGTTCGTCCTACATGATATACAGTGAACTCAATTAAAATAATAAAATCCTGGAGCTAGTTCTATACTTGAAAGTGATTTTTGCGCACTACTGTGCAAAAGTCTCGAGTCACCGTTCATTTCTTTATATTTTGCTTGGGAAATGGGTGCAGACAAATATGCAGTATACCGTATATAGGACAGAAACAGTTTGTACAATTCTAACGAACTTGAAAGTCAATATTTGGTATGACCACCTTTATTCTTCAGCACAGCCCGAACTCTCTCTCAGCCAGCTTTCTTGTAATTTCTTCAAGGAGTCTTCAGGAATGGTTCTCCAGGCTTCTTGAACGTCTTCCTTGGTCGTTGGCTGCTTTTTGTTCTGTTCTCTGTCAAAATGATCCCACACTGCTTCAGTGCTGTTGAGTTCCAGGTTCTCGGGAGGCCAGTCCTTGACAGATAGTGTTCCATGTATGCTTTTACTGGATTTGCAGTGTTGATCAAAATCTGTCTGTACTTTTCTCCAGTTAGAATTTCTTCAATTTTGACAAGATCCTCGACACCACTGGTGATGGTTTGAACCAAAGATGTAAAAGTTGGATTCATCACACCAAGACCTGTTCTTTTTTTTTTTTCCAGTCTAGTTCTTTTGTGATTTGGCATATACAGCCTTTTCTTCCTGTTTCCCTTCCTTAAGAATGGCTTCTTGACAGCCACCCTTCTACTGAGATGGATCAACCGAATGGCCAGATGCACCTCAGGTCCTGTGTCAGGTCTTTGCTGGACGTTTTCCTGTTTCTTAAGGATATGACTTTCAGATACTGTTCATCTGCTGAGGATAGTCTTTTTAGGCCTGCCACTTCTTCTGTTGTCCTCTCCTTGTCCAGTTCCCGCAAAGCTTTTAGGGACACACTGCACACCATGCAGGTATATCCCTGCTAACAGCTCCTTTGGTGCAAAAATATTTTATGCCTGTCAAGCTATATTATCTTTGGCAATTTTTTTGTAGAGTCAACTAACAAGATGGGAACAAATTGTGTTTTTGTAACCCACTGCTAGTAACGAAGTGCCCAAAAATACAATGAACTTAGTTCAACATTAAGGTTTGCATGGTCTTTGAGGCCTGGGAAACATTGAGCAATCCCACATGCACACACTCTCTGATGCAACTTGGAGAACTCTGTGTGTTGAACTGATCCTGTGTATTTGGCCTCCATTCCCTCAGTGACAAATAAGACTGTGGCCTTGTATTCTCTGTAATGTTAGTCATCTGATCAGGCACAGAGAGTTCAGCATTGTCCACCCACTTGTGAGGGGGCATTGTTGCCTTGCATTAAGGTGGGATCGTTCTGTGTAACCCCACATGCAGCTCTTAATGTAAAATATCATAGAAAAAAATATCCTCACGTATTTGTAAAGACTTTGTACCTTTCCAAACAACAGCTCTTTTATCATATATTTTTAGACTTTGACTCCGGTGCACACTAAATCTACATTGTGTGTGTTGCTTGAAATCATAGGCACAGCTTTTTTGTGCTTCTGAGATAAAGCACACACCAACAGTAAGGCTTTGCAGATGAAAGTATTACCACCTGGAGCCATTACTTGCATATCCTGCTTATCTATTTATTGCCCCTTTTGTGTTTTTGCAGCCAGCCAGTTGTACACTACGGCAATTTGCATGTAAACGATGGGAGCAGATAAGTGTTACACAGTTATTGGCTCAACAGAAGTCTAACAGTTCCAAAACCCACCAGATACGGACAGCATCTGTTGCTCAGCATTATCCGAAGAGGTGTTGGTGTGTAGCCCACACTATCTTGGTCAAAATGTACCATCTGTTCTACCATTGGTGGTCAGAGGAACCCAACTGTGCTCCATATCTGCACTCAATACAAGATCATAGTAGCATATCCCAATGGAGATGCCTGATGGCCTTCTAAAGTGAGACACAGAGATCATTTTTCCTCTAACTTTCCCGGATCCCTCATTAAAATGCAACCTATGATCCATTTGCATAATTGTGTTCCTCTGGTGGTTCTGATTTAATGTTTATTGAATTATAGCTTGTTTGGAGAAGAACAGATACTTGGTTGAGAATAGAATCCTAGCCTTTCTTTAAAATATAAAGATAAGGATGACCAGTCTTGCCATTATTTATCTAATAAAAAGCAACCCAGTAAAGTCCTAGAAACCAGTTTTCATTAAAAAAGACCAAAATTACATTATCATAAAATGCTCTGTTGAGCCAAGCATGCTGAACTCTGTAGTTATCACGGAAGATTTAATGGCATAAAGCCAAACATTCTGACCATAGTAACCATGCAGATTGCATAGAAAAAACAAAATTATCACAGTGCCCTCAAAACAGATTTTACTGATGAACTGCATAAAACACTATCCCAATAATGAAACAATACTTTGGCGTTTTGAAAGGTCATCTCAAATGTATCAAGATCTTGCATTCTGCACAAGAATAATTGCTTAAAAAACAGCTTTTATTATTTCTGGCAGTGCAAATCTGCCCACTGTGAAGTTCATAATGCTGCTTTGTCTTTAGAGCTGCTGTGTCCTCTACAGTGATATTAAATTACTGATTAGAAGTATGGCTCTATTGATTTCTGCTCACAAATATTTATGAATATGACTTGACGTGTCCTGAGTCATAAAGTATTTGCTTGCCTCTATTAATCTGTGTGATGCATTTCCCTTTGAGCAGCATTTTGTCTTAATCTGTCATGTGGTCAGGCATGTTCAGTTTATCAGATTACTTCTAAATGGAAGGAACCAAATAATTGACTGTTGTAACTCACAGTGTTTTTATTAGGTAATAATTGGCAGTAAACCATTATTTTGGTCTAAGAGGCCTTTTGTCTAATACTAAATCCCCAGTACGCTATGGAGTTACTTGATGCTTGCAAGCACTTGATCCATTTCAGCAAATCATGTTATTTCCTGATTTGTGTCATTGGATTGTGACAGTTGTAATTCTGTTATCAATATCTCAAGCTGAGCCAGTAATTAGGAACACAGCTGAATCACTCCAATCTCACTTTAACTGGTCAATCTTAGCTGTGTTACAGTCCCCGGAGCCCTTCCCCTCTGCAGATCTGGCTGATACTGTTTGGCTTTCCATAGTGTCAACAGAGGGGGTGAGGTTAGCTGGAAGTTTGAAGATGGGCTATAATGATTTCTCAGGAACCCCTCTGTGAGCTGTGTTCCATTATTAATCATTAACCTTCCTCAAGACATCCAAAATCCTCATCGTGAACTCTTGCATTGTTGTACAATATGCTGCCAGGAAAAATGCCATGATATGTAGAAACTGCAGTACCAAAGCCATAGATGACACACTCTTCCTTGCTAGGACTCTTCTTACTGACGCTGGAATCATGAGTCAGTGCTGATGCCTATGTAGGCTTGGCCCTTGAGAGCACGGGGCTATGTCAAAACCTTTTCCCTTCATGTTTACAGTCCCCATTCAAAGAAACTGCTCTTTAACAGCTGCCCAAACAGTCACACCAAGCTGAATGCCTCCAGTGTAGGAATAGTTAGGCACTAATTTTAGGGCAGGATATCCGTCATTCCCTTTCTTTCCATGTTTCCACTAAAACCTTTATTCAGTATTTATGTAATATGTATGCAGTTTTACCAATAAAATACCACCACAGAGGTTTATGCCCAGGCAGTTGTAAGTGTGGACTGGAGCACCGCAGTGCATCCTGTTACTTGGAACAAACAGACACAGTCCGCCTTTGCTGAGAGCGAGTCCTATTAGCCATCCCTTCTGCCCTCTGCCTTCAGAGGTGTCACGGTACGCTGGTTTATATTTGGTTTCCGTTGCGTCTCTGCCTCACCACCTCCAGGCCACACATCTGGTCTTCGGGCCGACACTGGCTGAGCCCAAGCATTTCCTCCTGGTTACTCAGCCTCCCAGGAGAGCTGAAGGGAGAGGGAAAGAGAGGGAGAGAATAAACTGGGAAAAGCGAGAGCGGAAGTCAGCCACGGAACGAACACATCACGGCATCTTTCCCTCTTTCTCTTTAAGATCTGCTCTAGTCTGGAGTGATTCATACCCTGCTGTCCAAAGAGAGATCTTTTGCCAGGGCTCTACATCGCACGCTATCCTTGTTCTTCATCCCACAGCCCATTAACTCTATTGGAAAGCATTTTTTTCTGGAAATTATAAAGACTTGTAAGGAATGACTCAAAATATTCTGACTTTGTCTACCTGTCCCATTAGTTTATTGATTGTCTGTGTAATTTATAGTATGAAATTACAGCTTTTCTATCACTGACTTTTATTAAGGCTGACATTTTTCTGTCGTTGATGTCTGTCTGGATTTCCTTTATTGGGCCTGTTGACTTGACTAAATGATTTACCATACGCGCTGACTGTTCATTTGCTCTCGTCAGTTTGGTTTGACATTTACAATACTTCTCCCTAAGTTAAACATTAATGAGATGTCATTATCCAAACTGTGATCTTTTCCTTATTCGCCTATGGCCTTATAAATATAGCACAGATTCCAAGCTAGCCTATAAATTTGCAGTTCATGTTTTCTTTGTTATTTTTGAGCCGTCTAAAAAGAAGCCTAGACCGTTTTGTGGAGCAATAGTTATACTTAGGATGGTTTGCCCAGTAGTAAAGTGTGGTGTGTGAACTGTGAGGGGCCCAGAACTGACCTGGATAGTGTTTCAGGTAGGCCAACACCCCTGAATTGGGCCAGGGCAGCCACAGAAGCTGGCTCAAGGCTGTGGTTCACAGAGACAACATATCAGGCCACAGGGACACACAGTGCTGCTCTGCACACCAGGGAATCTGTCCAAATTGCACACAGGCAAGCTGTCTGATGGGGTTTTCCAAGGTCAGGTTGGGAATCTAGGGGCTGGAGCACTGTGAAAGGAAACATCCTCTTCCATCTTCTGCTTCACAGGGGAGTCCTAGAATGAAAAGTTCATTGTTCTACCCATAAAATTTGATTTTGCATGTCTGCCAGTGGCAGACATGTGGCAGCCCCATTTTAGTCAGAGGAACTAACTCCAATTTCCACACAATACTGTCCAAGTGTTTAAGTGATTTTATAGGAATAACTTGCTTGCTTTTAAAAATATAGGTACTAAATAATTAATTGTGGCTTTGCTCATCACATAATCATAAGGAAACAGTAAGTTTTTCTGGGTAAAGTGCAGTTTCTACATTCGCAGGCAGAGATCTGTATCACCAGTTCTGTGACATTCAGAAACGATTTTTTTTTTGACAAAGGCCCAGGGTCTTATTCAATGGTGCGTCCCTATCATAGCCACGGCTGTTTTTTATTCTTGTGTTCTCTCTTTACATAAGTGTAAAGATTTTGGATCATCTCAAAGGTACTTTCTCAAAGTAAGCTATTATTGTAATTAAGACTAAGGGGTCTCTTTGTTTTTTTGTCAAGCTAACAGCCTGTACCAATCAACTTGTGGATAGAAACAATGAATGCAGTTGCTCTGGTTATGCGTGCATGCTCAAAACCTATGGTTATTTTTAGGTTAATCTTCTTAGAGAAATGAATGAAAAAAATAATTCTGGGTTGTGATTGTTGGGGTGCACACAGCTTTAACACGAAAGATTCCTCTGTTCCCATCACTTATATTAAATTAGCCTGTTGTGCATGCCATATTTCTCCCCACCACTTTACTCCTTGCAAGTGAAAGCCAAGCATTACAGGAATATAGTGCAGCTATGTGCTGAGGCTTGCCAGGATCAACTGCATGCCCTGTTGTAACTGCTGCTGAAGGCAAAGCATTGAAGGATCATCTCAAATTGTGGACTAGTTCTCAAGATAGACCAATGTTTGTGCTGCAGGATTGTCGATTTACCCTTTTTTTTTCTCTCTTTTCTATTGACAGACTCCAGCTGAGGTGATTGTTTCACAGCCATCCTGCACAGCCAATGGAACAAATGGGTAAGGAGAGGGAGAAGCCAATTTCACACATGAACTTTAGACAGTCTTGGTAGATTTGGATCTGGACATTATCCAGCATTGTCTGAATTGGTTCTTTTTACACATGTAGCCAATAGCAAGAGATTGTACATGTCAGATGCATTATCTGTATTGGAAATGCTCCATTTGGGTTAGGTGAGGGATAATTCCTGGGAAGAGAATACGGGAGACAGGACACATAATACCCACTCTGTCACTGTGAATTCTCCAGGAAATTACATGCTCTGTTATCACATGGGCTTGACTGGACATTACAGAACAGATTACAGAAATGACAGGGTAAAGTCCATTTTATGTCCAGTTTGGCTGGTTTCCCCTTCAACTTGACTTGGTACAAAAGTTACAGGCTACAGTGGAAACGACAGGAAGTAGTAGTTCCTTCTTTTACTTGTACACTTCCTCTGATTGCTGGGGATTTCTGTATATATCCCCAGGCACATGTGTTAATACTTGATTTTTTTCACTTCCTCTTCGGTATCTCATGGTGTTCTCGTGTATGCATGAAAGTGATCCAGAGTCATATGCATATTGACAGATGATCCGACACTTGCGATTTGTGATGAGGCTTTGATTTATTTTAGGTGGTGTATCCATTTTCTCTGGCACACGACCTGATTGAGTTTTTCCATTAAGAGGTTAACCTGGCTGTCATTTGGGCAGACTTATTTACCAATAATACACTCATGTGAAAAAATATGGATGTCTGATGGCAGTTACTGATGTTTTTGACATGTTTAAACATGGAACCATTTGATCTTCATAGATAAATGCAGTGCATTCAAATAAATGAAAACATTAAACACCCCCATATATTCATTACATCTTTCACATTAATTGCCAATGGTTAGAACCCCATGAGGCAGTAACAGGTAGAACTTGTCTTATTTAAATTTCTGATATCTAGGTCATGGTGTCTCCTTTGCTATTGAAGTGTGCCCTGTCATCCTGCTAAGATCTAAAGACTTGCCTAAGGGCCCAGGAAAAAAAATTATTATGGCTGCCTAGGAATCTGGCATTAATTTTTCTACTATAAGAGAAAAAGTGGGTTAGATTTTAAACAACTTGCAATTTGTCAAGCACAGCATTCCCCAGACAATTAGCTGAAAAACAGACTATTTGTTGCAAAAAAAAAAGTATACTGTTAAAGTGAGTTTTATTTACATTAAGACAAATGTGGAATGTATTTGACCTCTGTTGGAGAAGAGCAGTAGAGCAAAACGTCAGTTTGTGAATGATTATATCGGTAAAGGTCAAGCCTTTTAGAATAACATGCTCTACACCGACAAATCAAAGACTGAGTTGCTTAGCCACAGTGATGGTGGTTGAAGTGTTATGGTTGTGGGTTACTCTGCTGCCTCAGGGTCTGGGCAGCCCGCATTCACTGGTGAACCATAAATCCTGCATCATATCAAGGGGTCCTTGAAGATAATGTGAGGCCAGCTGTCTGTGACAGATAAAACTTTAAGTGGACCTTTTTAACAGGAGAACAGTCATCATCCTACCCTCAAATCCACTGAGGAATGGCTCAATTAGCCTATTCAAATTCCCGATTTGAATCCATTCAGATCTGTATGAAGCTTGACATATTGACAATCACCCTTGTAACATCCGAGCAACTCAACCAGTGTGCATATTTTAAAAAAATCATTAAATTTGTTAGTTTGAAGAAACTAACTCAAACTGTTGGCTACAAGGGACTGGTGTGCATCTTACTACAAATGAGATTCAAATGGCCATTTGGATTGCAAGTGAATGCAAATGACAGTGAAAAGTGATTCATGGAGGGCTTTATCCAGACTATTAGTGCATGGGTGTGATCTCAGACAGTGATGCAGTCAGCCTCTGCTCCTCTCTATCTCTGGCATCGTGCCCTTATCGCCACCTCGTTCCCCCGTCCACAATCGCTACTGTACATCTGCCGACTCATAGGCAATGAATCACCAAGCTTGACTCGTAGGGCTGTCACACATCACAAATGAACAGACAAGGGTCTGCAAAACCTCTCAACAACAATAGAGCTGCCCCAGGAAGTGGGTATGTGAGATGAAAAATTTTGCTGTAGTCATATGGGACATGCTGGGTTGGGTTGGGTTGGCTTGGGGGGTAAGGACTGGACTGGGTGACTCAGTCCTGCCTGAACAGCACTCCCATAAGAGGTGTGGCTCGGGTGCATGTGCGCGTGCGCGTGCATGTATGTCACTTCTGCATTGTTGTGGTGAAGGCCTCAGGCCACATGGCATGATTAACTACTGGTTTTGAAGGGAGTGTGTGTTTGTCTGGCTATAATCATCACACCGAGTGCAGAGATTAGAGACTATGCTGCTTGCTCATTACCTGGCCAATGACTGGACACACCCAGAAGTTCAGCTGTATGGAAAGAATGTCAGGTTACGCTCTGATAAGCCAGAACTTTACTATTATAATAAATGGGGTCATATCAATTAATTTTAAATGTTGCACAACAGCTCTGGTTTATATCAGACTTTGAACAAACTATTGGATTGAACTGTCCGCAAGGAAACATCAATTTAACAATTAGATTGAATAGAGATGTGATTGTGATGAATTTGGGGAATTTTTGTTAACATGGCAATACTCAGGTAATTAGTCATGCTGCAAGTCTGATGTATTGGGTGATTTCAGGGGTCTCATAGAATCCATGCTCACAACTTCCTAACATATTTCCTCAAAATTAATTGGACAAACTAATATAATTTTAAATAAAGTCATTGAAATCTGGATTCACTTACCCCAACAGTGGCGATCGGGATAAAGTTATCAAAACATTGCTTCCATCATCTTTGGTAGATGATGTGGTATGCTTTGGAATATGAGCTGGTTCTGTCCTTCGCCATACCTTCTTCTTCCCATCATCACGGTAGAAGTACTTGATGTCATCTGTGAAGAAAAAAAACCCCTTCTTTTCAGAACTGGGCAGGCTCTTTCATCAGTTTTCCACCAAAGTCTAATGTGGCCTTCTTGTTCTTGAGTGGTTTGCACCTTGTTGTAAACCCTCAGTATTTTAAATTCATAAAAGCGTCTCTTGATTGTAGACTGACATACGGCTACTGTACTTACTTGCGTGTTCTTGACTTGGTCACCTGTTAGAGTTTTTCTGAGTTCACTTTCTTTTAGGCCTTTAGATGTTGCTGAGCTGGCCAGTGCATCCTTTATTTTTAAGAATGTACCACATTGTTGATTTGCCCAATCTTAAAGTTTTACTATCTCTCTGATAGGTGTATTTTGTTTTGTTTTCTTTTAGCCTGATGATGGCCCCCTTCACTTGCACTGACATCTCAGAGTGGACCACATATTGAGTTCTTGTGAACAGCTACTAAATAGAAGTCAAGTGCTTGGAATCGACTCCAGATCTTTTATCTGCTTATTACTCATAGAATAACAAGGGAACATACCTAATCTATAATGCTCATCACTTGATTGTCCAATTACTTTTGAGCCTTTGGGGGGGCTGCATAAAAATGTCTGTAATTCCTAAAGAGTTAATACAATACTTTTGATAATTTTGCATTTGACCTCTGTCAGTCATTGGCCTCAATGACGTGTGTCTTCAGGCAGATGATAGGAGGCCCTTCCTGTTTGTCTTTCAGTCAACAGCCAGTTTGTGCCCTCCTGCTGTTCTCACACTGAAATCTGCCTTACGTCATCACTATTTTTCATCTTCACTTTCTTCACCCTCAAGTTCCTTCTTATAGAGCAGAGTACAAACTGTACAGAAGAGAGTGTATACTTGAGGACTTTTCCGTGTTCCATCTGTTCTGTAATTAGCTTCTCCTCTTTGGTGACAGCTCTCTGCAGCAGTCAGAAGCTTGAAGATTTTGCTCCTAGACAGCTGAAAGTGAACAGTATTAAGGAATGCATTTCAGATGTGTAAGTTTATGTGGGTGCATGAGAGAGGGTGTGTATGCATAACACAAGTGAGTGTTTGCATGAAGAGCTTAGGAGTGGGCCCCTGGTAATTGCCTGCCTGGATGTCTGTCATCCTGTCTGTCAACCATCCAACCATCACAATCTGGCCCTGTTTACAACATCAACAAATATGGAAAATTTTAATTCACATCGTCAAGTTTCTCAAGTAGAATGGCTTTATTAAAACTAAGAAGTCTCTTATTCGCTATCATAAAATTTCTTGCTGACAACACTCACTTCTTCAGTCACGAACTCAGACTTCCTGTCACACACCCCTCCTACTCAGGTCTCATAACATGACTTTTTTTCCCTCTCCCCTCTGCCTAGTCCAGAGCTTCTTGGCAGTGGTCTTGAGAAAACAGTGTATTTTTAGCTGGGAGGTCATATAGGCCCAGTCTTAATCACCACATTCCCATTTTCCCACCAGCCCAGTTTCAGTCAGAGGCCCATGCAGTCAGCCTGCACACTGAGGAGGACGGGATAGGGACAGGGAAGTGAAATAGATGGATTTCTACAGGAAGAATGGCTGATTATTAATGCTACAGTATGAAGAACAAGATTTTAATAAAGATTGGTTTATTTTACTTGGTGCCTTTTCTGAATGTCTTTCAGGGCGCATCTGAGCTGTTTATCCAGCAGACAAGTATTCCTGTGACAAATCAATGCAATGGTCATTTTTGCAACTGTGCATGTTCTGTTACAAGGAATGTTTTCACTGCGGTCATCCAAGCCCAAGAGCAAGGACAGTACCTCTCCAGCTTTAATTAGTGTCTCAGCATTGTGATTAAATCCTGGACTGAAATCAATTACTCATTGCCACAGAAACTGCAACCAAGCAGACAGTCGCAAACTAATTAATTCGTTGTGCAGTTCCCGATGTTGGATTGAAGTGTGTCCTGGTCGTTGAAGTTTGCTGACAGTATGTCTTTTTATTGTCATGCCCTTGTTGAATTTGCTTGTATGTTGTTGATTTGAACATATCTATAATGTTACAGTGTTGATAAATGCACCCACTGAATGTCTGTAAAATCAAATTACCAGTGAAACATTCGTGCACAAGTTTGTTTGGTTTTTTTTTTTTTCTTTTTTCAGATCTAGCTGTAGATTTTCTGTGGTGTTTAGGGGCCATGGCAAAAACTTGAACTTTTGTCTACTAAGGTAGTCAGTTCAATTTGAGGTGTGTTTAGGATCTTTTTTTTTTTTTTGTCACCAGCTTTTTTTTCTTTTTACATTTGCTTCCAGAATTTGCTGGTATTTCAATGAATCCATTCTTCACTCTACCAGTGAAATATTCCCTAAGCTCAGTGTTGTGCAAGGTCACCCTTTGCAAGAGCTAGCTCAAAGTTCAGTTCACACAGATGAAATTGAATTGGTTCACATTTCTCATTGCTAGCAAACTGTATTGTTGTTCACAGCGCATCATGTGCAGCGCACGCACGCAACGGCACGCATTCACTCTCAGGAACACTCACATCATGTTCTTTAGTTGACAGAACCGTTTATTTAGAGTCGGGGATCGCTGAAAATATGTGTGTTGAAAAAGGTACTCTTAATAGGAATGCAACTTTTTAGCCACGGTACTGACACTATATGGACAAAAGCAATGAGACATCTACACAAGGTCAAGACGGGCATGCCTTGTGGGCAAGCTTACAGAAGCTGCTCGGCCATGGAAACCTATGCCATGAGGGTCCCATAGCACGCAGTTTTTGTGCTGATAATACCAGAAGAGGTTTGAAGCTCTGCAGTTATTGAGTCAGCAGATATTGGCAACTTTTACACACTGTACCTAATGCACACAGTGACCTTGCTCTGTAACTTTACATGCTGTGTTACTTGGTGGCTGAGTTATTGCGGTTCCTAAAACACTTCTGCTTTGCAAATACCGCTTACAGTTGATCGTGTAATATGTAGGAGGACAGAAATTTCATGAACTAACTTGTTGCAAAAGTGCTGTCCTATTTCAGTACCACACTTGAATTTATTAGTCTTTTTGGAATGACTCATTCTTACATAAATGTATATAAATGCAGACTGAGTGGCTAGGTGCTTGATTTTACACCTGTAGCAGTGGGACTGAATAGACTGGCCCCGTAGGTCGCTCTGCTATCACAGACACCTGGTTAAACCAGTATCTTGGTAAACCAATACGGGACCAAATGCTAAAAAATTGAACTGGTGCATTGTTAGCACATTCATGCAGAGCACCGTTTGTGCCACTGTGCTTGTTTCTTTTCAGGAAATCCTTTGCTCTCTTTGTTGTTAGGAAGCAGGACTGGATTTCTTCTGATAAGTTATGCATGAAGGTAATTTTTGTGTAGGTGTTGTGGCACTTTAAGCAGTTATTGTTAAATATTTCTAAAGGCCTTTTGCGGTCAAGTAGGGGTTTTTTCTTTATCTTTCTAGCAATGAGCAGTTCTCTCAGGTTATTTGATCTTCCAGACCTCAACTTGACCTCCACTATTCCTGGTACTGCCATTCCTTAATTACATTACAGACTGAGAAAAATGGTTACCAGAAAACAATTTGGTATCTTCTGATAGCTCTACTCCTTCACAGGTATCAGTTACTTTAATTCAGAATGCTAGGCAGCAGAGGAGGCCATGTCTTCTATGGTTGAGACAACTTTAACCTCTCGTTACTATGATAAGTTACAGATAAGCTAATTAGGGTATGAAACCTCAGAAAGCTCAAATCTCTTGGTGTCCAAACTTTTGCATGATACAGGACATCTGTCCTTTTTCGAGTCTCAAAAGATTTTGCAAAACTATATATGCACAAGAGCAACAGGTAATGAAGTTGCTCTGAGGAAGCTGATTAGACGTCTTCCCTTTTGCCTTTGTGGGTGTGTACACACCATAGCTGATTGACATGTTCTTGCCCCTCCTTTTAGTCTTGTCGCACCTGTAAGGGTGGGACATTCGAGACAACATTCAAGTTAGTCTCTCGGTTTAGTGCGTGGAATTTGGTGACCTCATGTAATTACCACTAAATCTCCACCCAACTAAAGAAAGTAGCCAAATTCAACTGTATATACCTGCATGGGTGTTCAAGACCTTTTAATAATGGAGCGTTATCAGTTGTATTTTTGTGTAAGTCATTAACCCAGTCATTTTGGTGGACCTAATGTCATTTGTTGAAATGTATTGTATCTGGATGAACTCCCTCCCTAACGGGTAGTTTTCAAGGCAATCCAAATAATAGTTTGTGAGACAAAAGAAGTTGCAGTGGAAGTATTATTGGTATGATATAGAAATTTTCAACCTATCAGACTGTAAAAGCATCGGATTCTTGACAGTACAAAAAAAAATAAATAAAAAAAGGAAACACTTTTCCAAATTGAGATGAATATAGTTATATCTCTTTTGTATTCTTAATCTTTTTCTTCCTCTTTCCTTTGGTATGTTCTTCTTTATTATCTTGTTCCCCTTTTTCAGGTACTTTACATATAATTTGTTGCTTGTAACCACACTAACTCCTGGACTGTGTATTGCTGTTGTGTTGATTAGGCATAAAAATATTTGTTAAAACTGAAAGAAATGGAAAGGGGCAAAAATAAGCTGTTATATAGCACAGTATTTTAGGGCCTCGTTGCCTTTACGTGCAGCTCCTCACTTGTGTACAGAGGTACAGAAGACATTACCACTGATGTGACTACACAGGTTGTTAAAATGTGCTTTGTGTTCACTGTGGAATCAGATATCAGCAGTTGTGTGATAATAGGGAAATATCATGCGTTTCTTTTTTCCATCTTATTTTCATAACTTCCCTCTTTTCCACTTTGCAGGATAGCCAGCAGTTTTTATTTGCCAGTTGAAACTGATCTGTGAGATATGGATGTTGTTTTTTTGTTCCCCCCCCATTGTTGCACTTTTCCTTCCTACAGTATATGTGTATGTATATGTATATATATGTATATATAGTGTTTGTCTCAGGCTGCAGATGAGAAAAAAAATCCTTCTTTTCTTTTCTTTTCTCAACACATTGCAGTGTAAAACTGAGGAGTAGTATGATATTATTATGCTTCTTTAGTTGAGTAGCTGATGTTTAGCCCTCCAGGGGAGGGCAAATGAAGGAGAGGTGCTGTCTGTAGAGCTCTTGCTCTATTCTTTGTGGTGTCTAATCCCCATGTTAAATTGCTTCCTGCGCTCCACAGGAAGTTGCCTGCTAAAGGCCTCACCGTCACAGCCTCTGCTGCAGCTTCTGGGAATGTGGGGGTGGTAGCATTGGAGGGGGTTGGACTGGGGTTGTACTGCAGGGATGCTGGACAGCTGTGGAGATCCGAGGCTCCCACATCAACTTTGCTCAGACAATTGCCTCATTTGTTACACCATAGATTGCTGTGAAGAAATTGCCTTTTTTTTTTTTTTAAACACAAAATTTATGTATACTTACAGAGAGAAGAATGTCCACATTTGTCTGTACCCACACTGACAGGATAGCAGAGGAATAAAAAGAATGAAGAATGATTCCTGATTTTTTATTTATTTTTTTTTGGGGGGGTGTACATATTGTTTTTAGCTGGTGAAACCGCACCACCTTTAAAATTTGTTTTAAAAACACATGTAAATGTTAATGAATTGCAACTTTTATTCAGTAACTAGAGTTCTAAGGATTTTCCGAGTCATTTCTGTGTGCATTTGTGTGACTGATTTATATTTATTCTCCTTTTGGTGAGTGTTTTTATTACCTCCAACACTTCTGTCAGAGGACTGTGATGTTTATTCTGTGATATAGGCTACTGTGTTGTTAGACTGTTGCATATGTTCATCTCTTTATAATATCATTCTTGTGGATTAAGGAAACTGGTGAGCTACCTTCTGGAAGGATAAAAAGTAGCTCATTATTGTGGTAACAATTGAAATGCCTTGATAACAAGAGCAACTTGTTATATAGTAACAACAGTAGCAATAGTACCATACTACTGTGGTCTGCAGCCAGAGTCAGAGAGAAATTTTGGATATTAGAGTGGCTTTTTGGACAATAGTGACTTTGCTGAGGCAGCATGTAATTTGAAAGTCAAGCTTTCTGTCTGTTGTTTAGACCAACTACACTGAAGTTTAGACTTGTCCTAATTTTGATATTGGTGTATGCTAAACTGATATTTCTAGAAATTTAGAATTGAAACAATAGTACACAGATATCCAGAACAGTTAGCATTAACATGCCCAGTGTGTAGGTCTGGCTACATATTCCTCTCATGGAGTAGTTTCTCTATAGATCCCACTGTTGTCCTGTTCGGGCTGCCTGTGTGCATGAATGTCTCTGTTATGTGGAAGGAGTTATTAACAACCTCAAAAAAGAAATGTCACATTTCTATGTTTATTTTAATGCCTTTAAGTGGGGTCTGTAGATGCAGGGGCTGATAGCGATCCCCATAGGCTGCGACTGTGGCAGGCGAGCAGGCTTAGTTTTATAGCATGGCTGAGTATAATGTGACAGACCCTTCAGTCTCTCTCTCTTTCTCTCGCTTCTGCTTTCTGATGATGCGTCATACCAATTTATACACACATACGGAAAAAATGGCCTGCCATATAGAGTTTCACGGTGTCTGAACATTAGCTTAAATTAGAGATGCCAGTTAGTTAGAATCAGCAACTGCAAATAAATATCATAAAGAGAACATATGCATAAGAGACACCATTCAGAAGTCAGAAATTGGCAACTGCTATAAGCCGAGTCAGTGTAGATAATAGATAAGGGTATAGTCCGACCCATTGATTATTGCTTCCTTCCATGAGGAGGAACCTTTATCAGATCAATAATGGCATAAATCAGCTAGCAAATGTATAGATAAATAGATGCAAGATAACCCTGGGAGGGAGGGCTTGACTTCATTTCCTGAGTGGTAATCCCAGGAGGAAGAGGAGGTGGAGGAGGACAGGAAGGAAGGAGCGGTTCATCACTTGTACCTCACATGCTAGTTAGATCCAGGAAACAGAGAAAACAAACGAGTAATTAGGTAAATGAATGAGGAGAGATAAAACATCTAAACAATCTAATAGAATGGAAATGGGCCTTGGCTTGAGATAACAAGTCTGAAGTTGTCCACAACATTGCTGACCAGATGCAGAGCAGTCGGCGTACTTGGAAATGGCTGCGGACATGATTGTGGGGCATTAAAGGGAGAAAGAGAAGACATCAGTTAAGTAGATTTAGTGATGTTTTTGATGATTATGATTTTAACTATCTAAGACTGCGATCTCTTGAACCGTCTGCTTTCCTCTGACCAGCATGAGCTGGCTGGCTGGGAGTCGGGCCGGCGTCGCTCTGTCACATTTATTTTCAGTCTCCCCTTTGGCTCGCCGGTTAAAGTGATAAGAGAGACGAGCTGTCCACAGTGGCGTGGTATGTGTGTGTGTGTGTTTGTGGGCTTGCGTGCTCTTAGGGAGGGAAAGTGGGAAAATGCTAGAGGACAGATATTCATGGCACCTCTTTCAGTCCCCTGTGTGTGATTTCCCCCCCCCACCTAGGAGTATCAGAGAGACTTAAAGTTGGCAAAGAGTCACATAGGGGCGGGGGGTCACAGTCAACTGTGTGTCTCTGAGCCAATTAGCTGTCTAATGGGAGGGAGTAGTCAGGGGAAGACTTGAGTTGAGAGGGAAGCAGAGTTATTTACATTCTCTTTCTCCTCTTCCATTTAGCCACACTGCCTCGGAGTCTTCTGAAGAGATGAAAAGCCTGATTATTGAGAAGAATAAAATGGGACAAGAGGAAGAACCTGAACTATTGGTGAAAGGTAAGCCTCACATGCACTACTAACATAGCACATCGCCATTACTCAGATCCTCCTTAAATTAAATGCATCTACCTGTTATAGTCAGAAATTCCTGCTGACATGATAAACTAATTAAGTAGTCTTTAAACAGGAAATAGATTTTTTTTTTTTTAAATGTCAATTACCAGTTTAACTATATAACAAAAATCCTTACCTGTTTGGCATTTTTTTTAAGCAGTGCCAGTTGTATCTGGACTTATGGTTGGGCAAAATGGGGAAAATTAGCTATTTTAAGGCTTCACCTTGGTATCCTAAAATTTATCATGCATTATTCACTAGTATCACCTTTTTCTATTATTTTCTCAGGCTAAACGATTGATGGGGGGGGAGATAATATACATTAGAGCAATCAGTAATAAAATGAAAAATCTGTTGTTATGTCCCTGTTTTGTTTGTCAGTTAATCCACAAGCTCCCTGCAGGGCTAAGTTAGTGCAGTTCATGCCTTTAAGTGTGGTATATATTTCATCAGCCTAATTGCCTCCTGTCGCAGCTCCATACTGTTCTGTTGCCCTGTAGCCAACCCCTCTCTTACCACATGTGGCGCACAGCTGCCCCCACCTTCCCTCTATGTGTATTGTTGTAAGGATAGCTACTGGCATCAGGAGCTCTATCTTGCATGTCTGATGCTTTTGAGGAATGATCTCATAGGATATTTCTGTGCAGTTTATTTTTTCCTTTTTTTTTCTGCTCGGCCTGCTGCTGACAGGGAGCAGTAAAATGCCAGTGCTTGGATATGTTACGTCCTGTCGGGAATGGCGACAGTCAGATTGCCTAATTCTGACAGCAGTTACCATGCACCCTTGGCAATGGCTCGTCCCTTACTGCTGTCCCCACTCATTTTTTTTCAGTGTTAGAAGAGTTTCCCTCCAAAACTGGGGACAACTACAGTCTGTGGGCGACTTTCATTTAACGTTACAGCTTTTGCACCACATCAGTCCTTCACTACGCTTTACTAGGCAACAGCAGGCAACCTCAGGGTGTTAAATAATTCTCTCTGTATACAACTGCACAAGAATGTTTTTTGAGGGATGCCTCTATAAGGGCTTTTTCCTTTTTTCCTTTTCTTTCTTTTTTTTTTTTTTAGTAGGGCATCCTGAGGCTACATGGGGTGAATGTTGCCCCAGTATCTAAAATAGGCCAACAACATTGCAGATATAGACTGATGAGTGCTGCCAGAAAGAGATGTTGACATTGGTTTATTGATATGCCTTTGTTGATTTACTGTTAAAATTACTCCTCATGTGATGCAGAGTTTCTCGTGCTCCAGTCATCTGCAGCTGAAACTGTCTGGATCTCGGATTCAGAACGGGAGAAATGTTTAGTTTTACATTTTATGGATCTTGCCCAGGAAAATAGTTCAGTGCCAGTTTATAACTTATTATTTTACTGAAATGTTGCTCTGCTGCCTGAGAGGTTTTTTTTTTTTCTTCATTTAATGAAATGCCAGCAAGCACAATACTGTTAACCATTTTCTCAGATGTATCTGTTGAAACAAACTGAAATTTGAAGCCTGCTGATATTTGCGATGCTTATGTATTTTTATAATGGAGTTCAGCATTCAGTACATTGAACAAACGTTCATTGGCGAGAGAAGCAGGAGGCTTGCAGTAAAAAAGATGGAAATGCACAGAGAGAGATTGTTTTCTCAATCTGTGTTTGAGGGGGCAGGGCACTGAAGGGTCAGGGGTCACAAATGAAACAAATTAAGGGCGAGCTGTGGCCCCCAGGGGAGACATTAGAAGGCTACAGAGATGAGATCCAGATGGAAGACCATCGGAGGGCTATACAGGGGGACTGGGGACCTCTAGCTTTATCTCTATCCTTTTTACATATTTTGCTATTGCATTGTTTAAAGTTCCCAGTAAGATCAGGCTATGTGGTACATCCTGTGTCTGTGACAGAGCTGTCAGGGTAACAGGCATGCCTGTCTCTTGACGTTTCTGACCCAGTCAGCTTGTCTACCTCCTGTCCTGCATGCAGTCTGTCGGCCTTCCTCATGATTTTTATTTATTCATTTCACATTGGTTTTTGATGCTGACCCTCTCTGATGTGGTGTTAAGTACCTCCTGGGTTTTCACTTTGGGCTATATTTGAGGGTAGGTTACAGTAGGTTCAAACTTGCCACTTATAGCGTATGGAGGCATTCTTAAACAGGAAACGTAGTCTGAGAGCCTGAACCTTCGCCCCCTCCTCTCTTTCTCTTTTTTATTTCATTTTTTTATTTGGAGCAGGAGCAAGGCAACGGTTTCTTTGTACTGCCTGGGAAAACCACTCTGAGGCAAGGTTAAAATGAGGGGGAGAAGAGAACTGGGGCAGATGAAAGCAAATAGGAAGAGAGTAAGAACAGGAGGAAGAAAGATGCAGGCAAAATCAGTGCTGGCTGACAGGTGACACTGCTTACTAACCACAGAGGAAGTTGTGGTGCTGGTGAGGCGTCATTACAGTTTCACAGGGTTGGAGGCTGAAGGTATGTTGCCTAATTGTTACTTTAAAAATCAATCTCAAGCATGCATACACAAGCCATATGCATTTTCTCATGCAAGACACCCCACATATGGCAGACTGCCATTGCATCTCACTACCCTGCCCCTGCATATGTTCCTACCCAAACCAGTATTGGTCGAGGTAGCCTGCACTAAGTCAGTACATCCTCTTATCAGCACCTTGGATGAACTCTGACCTTTCTACCAAGATGCAAGAAGCGCCTTCACAAAAGAGGACTGGAGCCCATTTAGTTTATTTATCTGCTCAGAAATGAAATACTCATGTGGAAAAATCTGCACACATTTGCACAATTTAGTTTATTTATCTGCTCAGAGTTGAAATACTTATTAGGAACAATTTGCACGCAACTGGGGAGGGAGAAAGAGGTTCACGGTTTGGGAACAGTGGATCTGGGCTGTTGCAGTATTCCCATTTCTCAGAACTTTGGGAACACAAGAGTCTTGTATTGCATAGACAGACCTGGCAAGACTAGCAGGCAAGCCTACAAGCTAGCTGCCTTATTCTCTTTGTGCCTCTCTGTGTCTCAGTCTCCTTATCTCATTCTGTCAACCTTAAAAGTGGTAATTATGGTGGCTTCGTGCAGCCTTTGATGCCTATACTATTGTCTGGGTGTATTTTTATCCCCTAGTATTTACGCCAACAAGGCTTTCACACTGACTTCTGCAAACTTTAGGGACAATTACATGTCTTTGAGATTATTCTTTGTGAAGACATAATGTGGCAGCACTTTTTTTTTAGCCCTATGACCTGCCCGGCAAAACTTTCAAGGAAAATACTTGCCTTAGTTTGAAGGTCCTCTGCGTATAAAAGACAGTTGGAAAGTATTGGTACATTTTGAGTATTCACAAGTTACTTGGTGGTAGCAAAAACTGCTTTTCTTTTCCCATGATTTCTTTGAACAATCAGGAAATATCTATAAATGTGCATATAAAATCATATGGTCTTGTTCCTACAGTTCAAAGTGATGCCTTGCAGACCACAGTAGGGATGCTTGCTTTACCCAACCACCAGTCCAAAACGCAAGAATATCTGGTTTACTAAACACAACAAAACGGGACAAGAAGTGTACAGTTTCCAACTTTCTGTCACTTTTAATAATCAATTTACTGAATAATCACTGTACCTCAACTGGCACATGTTCTTTCATATCTGGGTTAAGTTATCATAATAATCCTTGTGTGTAACCATTTTTTAAGTGGCAGTAGACAACTTCAGCCCCGCTCCTCATGCCACTTTTGCACAGATTGGATTGCTTTACATTTTAACACAACTGCTTAAATTAGGGCAATAAGTAGACAGGCTTTATTTCTTATTAATCTTGTGTAAATAATGTTCACTGAACTTTACTCTTGAGCTCTCTAA